>JARHVA010006493.1:892500-900006 GCA_037957365.1 Torreya grandis | reverse complement strand
ACTATTATAGTGATGCCATCTCCATCTATCTCATCTATAATCACCTATAATCTATCAACCTCAAACTATAATTATCTAATCTTAGCCATCTAGTCCCTTCTACCATTAATTACACTTTGTAATCTAGACACCTCCTTATGTAATCCATTAATATCCCTATCATGAGCTCAAATCTCCTCTCAGAGTCTATCATCAATTGCATGCTCCTCTCTATATCTTAGAGTACATGAATAACCATCCACATCCCCTCTATCTATTTGGGTTTCATGTTTTACTCTCATGATCACACCCCACTCTCTATCCTCCTCACTATCAAACTCTATCAATGGAGTCTCCCCTTTAACCCTCTATTCTGTATCTACATCCATACCTATATCCACATCAATATCAACCCCTACCTGATGCAAAATATCTACATCCTCCATCTTATTAATCTCCACATCAGGAAACTAACTAATCACTACAACACATCATCTACCAAGTTCTCATACTCATCTTATATCTCCTATAATATTCCTATGCCTCATGTATTCCTACTCAATATATCCACTAGTCTCTACCTCCATGTTTGTGGTGGTACATATTGAATAGTTAGTTTAAGCACTTTTTATCGAGCCCACCAATCTGCATAGCCATAAATAACTCCCATGTCAATCACATCTCTGATCACTCCACCTAATAGTCTATAACTATGAAAACCTATGATAGACTATCATTATATTAATGGTTTTTCCCCACCATGCTCTCTCCTTCATCGATCATGCAAATACATGTGGCCCAGATGGTATATGTTGTCTCACCCCAAATTATCTCATCACCCTATCTAGGTGATATATTTCTATACTATAGTCATGTGTCCTAATAATGTAACAAGGGGTCATCATGTAATCCATGTGAAGGTCATCATGTGGAAACTAAAATATAATCTCATTGTAAGGTCTATAGGTGATCTGATCATCACTTAACTCATCAATAACCCTCCTATAAAAATCTAGATCACCTAAGTGTAGTATTTTTGTGCCAATAATCATCTGACACCCCATACACTAATATATAATCATCATATCAAGTGATCATGTGTCTAACTAGCCTCTTTATAGTAATTTTATCCTAGCACCACCCCTACAATAATTTTAAAGGAGCAATCTCCCAATGATTTATATAAACTACATGATGTAAATCTTGGTACAAATGTGATAAACTTCATAGACCACATGTAAATATCTCACCCATCTCGATCATATCTATAATCACATCTAGTAGACCAATAAGACATAATCTCCAACTCTTATTAGGTATCATGATGCCACTAAAAAAAAACCATTTCTATTATAGTTAAAGAATCCATCTCTAATTTGGTATAATATTCTACATCTACACTACCTCTAAAAATAAGAATCATACCATTTCCAAAAATCCTAAAAAATGTAATTTTATATGGAACCTACCCCCTATATACATGTCTTCCTCATATCAAAATACCCAAAATTTGATACACATCCTCCAATATGATAGTCATCTCCCCTATTGGTAAGTGAAATTGACTAGTCTCATTGTGCCATCTCTTTACAAGTACTATTAACATATCTCTATCCACTCAAATATCTAGTATCAATGAAATGTAAGATAAGTCACTTAAATAAATAACACCAAATTCATACTTTGTAAAGCTCACCATCCAGGACATCATTCTAGGTCTCCACTTCTAAGTCACAAGCACTAGTAATACCTCCTAAAAATAAACATACATTAGCATCTAGTTAATTTTACTTATAATTAAGTTCCAACCATAAATAAATTATAATCATTAAAAAAATAAAATAAACATTTTAAATCCATCCATTCATATATCTTTTTCATACTATTAATCATTCCCTAAAAAACTTCTTTAACTCTCTACAACACATTTTTTCTTATACATCTAGCATTTTCATTATCAATTCCATTGATTTTGACTTTGATTGACCATTTTATTCACTCAAACTAATTCACCTCTTAGTTAAACTAATTGTCCTCCCTATACAATGATTTTGATTTCATGTTGAATATTTTGCCATTGATAAAGAGTGAAATTGCATTTCCTAACCTAACATAATTTCACTACCTTATTCAGTGAAATTACCTCTCTATTTTCTAAATTCATAATTACCTACAATAAAATCACTATTTTTTATGCCAAATTTTCCATTTTGGCATCTGTGAATTTGTTTTCCCTCATTTTACACCTTAATTAATGACCATAAATGCAAAAAAACTAAATAAAAACTAACTTACTCGAGGCTTGTTCCTCTCAGGTCTCTAAAACCTCCTCACTTAGTCTGTCTAGTGCTCATGGTGTGGAATACGATCCATATTTCATCCAAGGTCTCAGAGAAAATATCTCAACTAAATTTTAGTAGCAAATAACTTTGAAAATCAAATTTGCATAAATGAATTTATATACCCCATTAGTTCTACTTATATTTTTATCCCCTATCAAATATTTCCCCCCATCCATCCATAATACATTAAATCAATTGACTCCAAATTTTTCTAAAAATATTAGAACAATCTATATACGTAAAATTATCATTATCATTTGTAATTCAATACTTTTTTTCTATTTTTTGATCTACAAATTATTATCATTGGGATATATTGTTCCCATAACCACTCAATTGACCCCTGTATCATTAGCAAAAAATTAAGAGTATAATCTCTTAATGGTAAAAATATTATTTTTCAAATCCATACTTTAGATTTTAACTAGGGTTAACATTTTTACACAACTAAAATATTGAAAGGTTTATATCAAATCTACCAATACATTGATTTGTCATTTGTTAACATGACTTTGTCCATTTCTTCTTTTCATCAATTTTGAGCATTTTTCTATTTTCTCACACAAACTCTTGAGGGGGAATCATCACACTCATTTCATTCATTTAGGGTAACTTTTTCCTTATTAATCATCAACACTCTACTTCTTCTACTATTCTTTTAAAAAATATTACTTTACAACACTATTTGAAATAGGGGAAAATGTAGACATCTAAATTACGTAGTGTTAAAATGCACCTAAAATCTATTAATAATTATTCTTAAAATAATTCATCACATCTCCCTCTAAATTGAAATAATTGAATAAGTCAAATTATTCAATTATGAACACTTGAATCCTTATTTTAAATATAAAATTTAGATTTTACACCTCATTCAACATCTTCCACCCTATTTTCCCTCACATGTTGACTCATCCAAAATAAACCCACAACTTTCTCAACTTCCTATGAGTCATTCCCTGAGTTGTCAATAAGTTTGACTTATTCATGTTAACTCAGCTAACCAATCCCATACTTCTCTCAACCATTTAAAATGGTCTTCATCCTCATGGGTGAGGACTCATTATCCCCCATTGATTATTTAGATCATTTAATAAATCTAAATAATCCTCCACCATCATATATTCCTCCAAAAAATCATAAATAAACTTGAAAACCATCATTTTTAAGAATCTTGACTTATGCTAACAAAGTTATATTCAATTCACAAGTGAATCAAAGAGAATCAAAGCATACAAAAACTCACCAAAACATTTCACATTATCCTTTTCATTAGAAGAGTGATCAACCACATTTTTGAATATCAAATCAATTTTACATCGTAATGTAGAAAGCTTACATATTTTAAGTATAAATTTGTGTTTCCTATTTTCTTTCTTTGTTGCTCTATCTTAAGTTAAATTTAACTTAGATTATAATTATATTATTAGTTGATTTCTTAGCATTTCAAATTTTAGTTCACACAACAACCACTAGTTTTTCACCTTATGAGTTAGTGTATGGTAAAAAAACCTTTACTTTCCATTGAATTTTAACTACAAACTTTGAAAATAATAATGGAAGTAGGCATTGAGATGGATAAGGTACACAAAGATAGAATTATTTAATTAAATAAATTTTATGAGATTAGGAAAAAAGATTTACAATAAATAGAGATGATGTAACATCAAAGGAAAATATGGCATGATCCCCACATCAAAGCAGCAAGATTTCAAAAATGAGATTGGGCACTTTTGTTTGAATCCAAGTTTTAGCAATTCAAAGTCAAGTTGAGAACAAGATGGTTATGGCCATATCAAATAGAAAATATATTTGAGAATGGACCATTACAATTGTTTCCAATATATGGGAATCAAAAAAATTTACTGGTTAATGGACATAGACTCAAATTATATTATAAATCTATCAGTAAGGAGGAATTTGTTCAAAACATTAGGTATGAAGTATTTTTCATGGAAGGACCTAGTTCTTCCATGATAACAACTCCATGATGGTATATTTTGTAAAATATAAGAAGGAGACCACTTATTGGTTATATATATATATATATATATATATATATATATATATATATATATATATATATATATATATATATATATATATAATCCTTTTTAATATGCTATTGACAATCTTGATAAAAAATAGCTTGATGACTAGTCATGCGTTGAATAACAAGCATTGGATTAAAAACTAGAAATTGATGGTCAAGGGGAAAATATTTAAAAAAATAAAAATAAATAAAAAGTAGAAAATAATAAAAAAATTTGATTAATTTTTTTAGGAAATAAAATCACTGATGTATTTATTTGTATACATTCCTAAAAATACCAATTCATTCATTTATTCTCTATTTATAATCAAGTGGAAGGAAATAAATGAAGAATAAGAGTATGATTTAATAAGTAGGGAATTTTATTTATCTACATTAGGTTAATATAAGTCTTTCTGGTTCATGTATGTTCATATTTAAGAGGAGGTTTGAGAAGAAGATGTATTACAGTCTATAAAATTAATAACTAAACAAAAAACATTTAATGACATGAAAAGGTCATATGTGAAAGGACAAATAATTAATATGAATTTCATGTTATCTAATAAAAACATTTGATGACATGAAGAGGTCATAAGTGAAAAGACACAGAATAAAAAGAATATCATGTCAACTTTATTCATGTGTACAAACCATCGACTGACTCATTCCATAATATTTTGATTAATGCTGGCATGTTTGATGGTGCAAAAGTTCCATAAGTGTGAAATTATATTAAATATTTTCTTGAGATAGTTTCATTTAACACTTCCATGATGTATTATGAGTGCTCCAAATCATGATAGCAACCATTAAAGCAAAACACCCATATGAATTTTTTCCTTTCATTTCCATTATGCACTATTATTTTTGTTATCATTGACTATTTCACCTGATAAATCACCTTAAAATTTCAAAATAAATTAGAGTTACTAGGAGACACAAAAAGTGCTCTAAACCTGAGTTTGTAGCCAGTTTGATAACTAACAACATTTCTATAGTAGTTTTTGAGGAGGTTGGATGGCTGCCATTCTTACAAAAATTTGAAGGGCATGATGAAAATATGGTGAATGAATTCATTAACAATCTAAAATAAGACTCCACTATAGTAAAAAGCATAAGTATTTTAGTTTCCATCACAATCATTAGTGGAGTTTTTGGAATTATTGAAGAAGGTAAGAGAATACTTAGAATAACACCTTTTTCTAAGTTAATTTAACATTTCAATGGTAATGAACAACTATATATTTCATGTGTACAAAACCATCAAGGAAAGGCAAAAGGGATTAGTAAGGAAACCCTACCTAAACCATGAAAATCTATTTCCTTTTAGGTTATGAAATATTTTATGTGTGAAGGGCAATGTTAAATTTTGGGGTGTGAAGTAATGTGTATCATTTTTCACCTCAAGTATAACCAACAATAGATTAAACATAGGTTTAACCTCCCCTTATTACTATATGGATCCATTCAGAATATAGGCACTAATAGATAAGTTCTTCTCTGTCATTATGGTCTTATCTATTTAATTATTCAACATCATTTCCTTCAACAAAGTAAATTAACGTGGAATAACTTTTGAAAAAACAAATTCAGTCAATCCTCAGCTTCTATTTCAATATATTTTAGAAAATCACCAATACCCGAGGCAAAAGAAGAGGCTTCCTCTTCTAGGGTTAGGGCTTTATCTAGTGAGAGATGATAGACTAGATCATAAACCACATATGTGATTAAATATATTTTTCCACAAACTCCAACAAAATGGAAATTAAGACATAGGGTTTCACAATCTCATCTAAACCTTGAATATAAATATATCCCTTTATAAAGCAAAAAATAGGTACCCAAAATAATTGGAACGTCACAAGAAGACAAGGATACCTATTTAAAGGAGCCTAGTTCCCCTATGTAGACAAAAAAATTGACATAACAAATTAATCTTGACATAATACAATGAGGATACATAATCAACTACCACTCTTGAAAGCCTTAAACAATCACCATTATTTCCTTCACAAATAATAGTACAAATAATAACTCTTTATGAAGAAGTTATTACAATAAATATTCCTAAGTCAACAATGGTAGATCTTGATGAAGAAGTTATCACAATAGATATTCCTAAGTCAATAGTAGTAATTCATTATTAAGAACCTATCCCAATAGATATTCCTACTAAGGAATATATTAATAAATAAAATATAATTACAAAATAAATTATAGTATAAGAATCAAAATCCTCTCTATCTTCTTCAAATCCTGATATAATATCAGTATTAGACAAAGGGAAAATTATTATGGTCTCTAGAGAATAAATATCATCTAGCTCCACTGAAGATTTAGAGTTGTAACTCATCCTTTCACTATCTAAGGTTTAGGTCATCATCAAAGAATAAGCTACATATATTTCTAATCTTTTATCTCAGTCACAACGTAAGGACTTGCTCAATTATTCTTTGACTCAAGGATTAGATTATTTAAAAAAAAAAAATTGGATCACATGAATAAAAAAAAAAGGCTTGAGACTCATTTTGATGAATACATGGTAAATTATTTGATATATATCATTGAATTAGAATAATAAAACCTATTATTAAAACATCAACTCTAAAATTCTCAGCAAGAAGAACTTTCTATGCAAACTCCATCTTTTTATTCTAAATCTTTAGTTGATCAAACCTATCAAACTATTGTTTCTCATGTTGAATACCTAGACAAATGAAATTAGGTATGTTTTGAGTTTAGGGGACTCAAGGAAAAAAATAAAGCCTTAGAAATTTAAAAATATATAATGAATTAAAACTTAGAATAAGAAAAATAACAGACTCAAAAACTTGAAGGAAATATACAAGTTGCATGTTAGATAAGGGAAATCCTTCTAGCCTATAGAGCTTCCTCTCACTCTTATAGCCTATCACATGAAAATGTTTATAGATGATATATACTAAGAATTCCATGTGATTTACCTTGCAAGATTGAAGATCCTCCTATGTTTCTAAACATTTATGAAGAACCCACTCTAGAACAACAAGATATGTTAGGTTAGTTTTATTTGTGTAATTTGATAATAGGGGACTATAATAAGTTCATGTTCAATATATATTTAGGATAAATTTAAATACCATATTTTATTTCTACTTATAAAAAATAGAT
>JARHVA010006493.1:700000-887500 GCA_037957365.1 Torreya grandis | reverse complement strand
TTATGGATTTTTACTGATAGGCATAATGTTAGAGATCCACTCTAAATAGTTGATTAGTTTGATGCATCTAGATTTCAAGAGTTTATCCAACTCTTTCTTAACTAATACAATAATATAAGGATGAATCTTACATAGTTTTAGATTCATGGGTTTGGCATCAAGATATATAATGGGATGGTGTACCACTAATGTAGTGTCCAAACCTACCATGTTTGAATAGGCTCATGTAAATATGTCAACAAACTCCATCAAATGGGTTGTAAAATTTTCAAATTCCTCCTTAGTGAGGGATTTACCTAATTTAATCCACTTTGGGTCCTCTAAAATCCCAATATTGACTTCCATAGTATCCTATATAGGAGAGTCAAGCCATCTTCTATAACAATTTGTAGGGATGTAAATTGGATAGCTATGGAAAAGTTCTCTGGTTGGACTAGTTCTTCATGTTCTCCCAAATAGGTTGAATTTGAATATCCTAATGTTTGAAATCGAAATGTAACAATTTTTTTTGGAAATTCTCAAAAAACTTAATCTAAGTCTTGTTGTTCATTTGTACTAAGCTTGAACCTAAAATCAAGTTCACTATTGGTGGTCTCTTGAGCTTCAATCAAAGAAGAGTGAACATCCCCATCTAGTGGCACTTGAAATAAGTTTTCAATACAAGACTAACCTTTTTATTTACTTTTAACCTAATCTAAAAGTTCCTCAAAGAGGTTTTCACTTTAGGATCTCAATGTTTTTGGCTAAGGGTGTTCACCCTCTCTCTAAAATAGGCACTAGGATCTAATTTGATAGAGAACCCTTATTTTCGGTTCCTAATGAAACATTATTTATTAGGAATTTAAAGTCATAAAATGCCTCATCATTCTCAAACTTGTCTAAAGGTATTTTGGATTCTTATTGGTCCCAATCTACTAGTTGAGGATGATAAATGGAAAAGGGGGATTGCCAAATTATTGGCATAATGGTATAAATGATATATGGTTTGAATAAGTTAGTACTAGTAAGGTATTTATATATGATATGATCATCCTTTGCATCACTATCAATATCATCATCACTAGTCATTGGTGATAAAACATGAGTAAGATACATGGGATCATCCCTAGATTGTTTAAATCCAAGTCCATGAGTTTTTTTTATAGTTGGTTATATAGATGTGCTCAAGAGTATGATTTTATCTAGGCCTATACATTCATATGCTTGGTAATCCTTAATCTTATTAAGTATTGGAAACTTTATACTTTGGTATCAATCAATCAATTTGTCATTGTATAATTAAGAATCATCACTAGAAAGTTGGTCTTGTTCTTGGCTAGTGGCTAGTGTGAAAATAATAGGCACTAGGTTATTAATCTTTACTTTTTATTTTCATCACTATTTCATGCAAATTATCTTAGCTTTTGGTCTTTCATAGATCTTGGGATTATATGGAAACTTGGATATGTGGAATGTGTCATGGTAAAATACTCACCTAGACCATTGTCTAAGATATTAAAATGATTAGACATTTCAATAGGAGGCATATGTGAATATGAGGCAAGGCTATTAGGGTATATGCAATTGGTCTCTTTTAATTCAATAAGTATCTCTTTATCTTTGTCCATCTTTGGCACTGGGTCTAAACCAACATGGTAATTTTAGATTTCATATTCAAATTCTAAATGTTTTTATTATTCATATGGATATAAATATCCATGGGTAGTTACCTCCATGCCAAAGTGAGTAAACTTGATACACTAGTACAAGGTTGAAGGTATTTCATGAATTTAATGTATCCATGGTCTACCTAAATGCAAACTATATGATAAATCCAACTCTATCACATGGTAAAGTGTATCATGGATCAAAGGCCCGATGATCACTAGAAAGCTAATGGTTCCTTATGATACATAATATTTATTCTTATAGGCCTTGATAGTAATATTATTTGGCTAAAGGTAAACTATTATATATCCTAAATGTTTTATTAGCTTCAAAAACACAATATTCCACCCTGATCTATTACCTATGATGACATGCTTATCTTTGTGATACATGATGAAAACTTCAATGTATAAGGGGTTATTATGGAGAGGGAAAAGGGATGATATATCACTTTTGTCAAAGGTTAATGATTGGCCTATGGCTAGGTGTCCAATGAAAACTTTAAATTTATCTAGTGTAATGTCATTTGGCACTTGGGATTCCCTAGGAATTTTGTAAGGATATTATTGTGGATGGGAGATGTATGAAAAAAATACAAAAAATATATTTATGTGGGTTTATTTTGGAAGTATTTCATAATATCATGTGTATTTTCCTTAATAGGGGTAATTATCTTACTCCTAGCCATCATAGTGGGTTGGATTGGCTTATTACTAGGGGTTATGGCCCTGGGATGGTGATTTTAGACTGTTGATTTGTGATTATGCAATATGGATTGGGTATAGGACTGCCATAACTAGAAGATGATGAAGATGGGATAGAAGGATAATTTTTGATTACCATATAATTAGTTGTGGTCATAAGGAATTTAAAGGTTACCAGCATAGAGTCTTGAAATGGTAATCCTTGGTTTATGTTACACTCAATAGTAGTCACAGGCTAATGAAGGATTATTGACATTGGTGGGATGATTGGTATTGTTAGGCATCAGTCCTAGTCTATTGGAATTCAATCTATGATTGATGGTAATGGTAAAAACATGACCACTTAAAGTAGGACCTACAAATTTTTTATAGTCATGTATAACTGAATGATAAGTCTTTTGGTTATTGGGTTCATTCTAGCCTTGGTTCCTTCCATTTTGTGGTTGACATTGGTATTATTGCTATTTTTTTTATTTTTTATGTTTCTATTGTTATGGATGTGGTATTAATTATTTATGTTATTAATTGGTATTATTATGTTGTGGAAAATGACTTTGGTAGATACCCAAGTTTTTATAGGAAGTAGATGCTCTATTATCCAACTAAATTTCTCCATTTTCTAACATATACTTTATAAGGTGATTCAGTTGCACACAATAGTGGATAGAATGTCCATAAACATTATGGTATTCATAGAACTCATGATTTTTTTTACCAATATGGATAAGTTATTCCCTTAAGAAAGTGTTTTATAATCATCCAACTAATCATATTGGCCTTGGATAATTTAAAAAATACTACGTCAATGGGCTCACCAAGGTATTTGAGGTCTTTAGGATTAGGTATTCTTCTTGGAGGAGGGGTTTACAAAGGCAATAGCTATAGCATTTGAGGAGCTAGCCTTGGTTGAAGAATATACTATACTTTTTGTATAAGCTACCTTTGTGGAAGAAGCTTAATTTGTTGCATAAGTTGAGAAGATAGTGTTTGAACCATTTGAACATGATGTGACTCATTTAATCCATTACCTATAAAATTCTTATTTTGGTTCTATGGCTTAGATTTTTCATAATTATTAACCTAACTAGGTATAGATGCTTGAACATGGAATGGGCTAAGGTTCTGAATTGGGCCTAAATTTTGGTTTTAACTATGCTTTTAGTTCTTATTTCAAGAATACAATTGATAATACCTTTATTGATAAGGGAATTTTAAATCTAGATACCCTTCTCAATGATCTCTTTAAATATGTGCACACACTGAAGCTACACATGACAAGATATTTCACTATGTATTTTTTGGGTAAACACAACTATCAATTGTTTATCTGGTAGATTATGGGTGAAGCGACTAGAAATCACTCTCCATAACTATAAATAAATCATAAAACTCTCACCAAATTTATGATTGGCCTAAATTAAATCCACTACTAAAATATTATGGTCAAGTTTGTAGGAGAAATGTTATACAAACTTATCCAGAAGATCATCAAAGTTAGATACTGAGTTTTTTGGCAACTTTATAAGCAACTCTAATCATGTCCAGCTATACATCAAGAAAAAATAAGAAGTAGGTAGATGTTACTATAACCACTAGATAGGAAAAAAAAATATTTTAGATGTTCTCTAAGGTCTCATTTACCCTTATACTTTTCAAATTTAGGTGGATCATAACCCATAGGAAATGGTATATAGAGATACTCCATGTTAAATATGTATAAACACACATCATCTAATTTGAACTTCTTAGTTTGTTTTCTTATCTAAATGACTATAATTAAATCCTTCATCTATTGTAATTCTTGGGATGAGAAACTTGATGACACAATTAATTACGGTTATGGCTAGGATATTAAAGTTGCATTAACTTGACTGGGGTATAGTAGAGGTATGAATTATTATGTAATATTAGTTTGATAGACCAATCAAATAGGAATATTTATATTCACATTAGGATTATGTTGTTGATACTATATGCATTATTGGTAAATATTCTAGTGTTGGTTAGGAATATGGCCTTAGGTTTGAGGGAATTGAGGTTATGATAGAAGTATGTGTCTTTGTGGAATGTATTTTTCCTACTGAGTTTGAATAGAAACTTGTTGTCAACCAGTCAAACCCAACTCTATAGATGGTACTTGTTTTTGAGTAATGCCTTATCTTTAAATATGTGACACATGTTAGGTAAAAGGAAATGATTAACTAATAGGTACTTTATAGACATTGGCACCAATTTGTTGAGAAACTACCTTTTTTGAATTAGATGATTTTTGGGTGTTTGGTATTTGTCCTTGACAAATAAAAGTGAATTTTTGATTATATAACATCTAAAATTATTGAGGTACATTGGTCTATGACTATTGAGGCAAAATATTTGTTGTGACCTGTTGAGGTGACATAGTATTCTACCTTTGATGAGGTGATAAATTGGTTTATGTTTGTAGCCATGGAATATTATCCATCACCTATTGAGTTAGGATATCATGTGTCACTTTTTCAGGTAAAACATTGGATGTTGCCTAATTACTTAACCCCTACTATTGCATGCTTGAATAAGTAGATAGTTGAGGAGTGGGAGTAATCTATTTTGGTTGGGAACTAGGCATTCCTAACCTCTTTTGTTGTGAACCATTCATGTTATTGAAAAGGGTTGCTAGGGATTATTTGGTGGTACATTTACTCACCTTGGCATGAATTCAGAGACACGTGTTATCCATGGTATTTGGCACATGGTGTTGAGTAGAATCAATAATCACTTCCTCAATAAATGGGACATTAAACATGCCATCTAAAAAATTACTTTAGGTAGATAGGTCCACACCTAAATTAGCATGAACCAAAAAATAAAATAGTACTCTTATTGAAGTAGTTAGATATATAAGGGAGGTATTTGATATGGCCATAGTGTTAAAATTACATGTTACATTAAGATAAATCTTATAGGCTTATTACATTTGCATGAATTAATCCATCATGGGGAATTTTAACTTTGCAAGCATATTCATATCTTATTTTGAAATTGACATAAATTCTTGAATGTAACTAGTAGAGGCATGTTCGATGGTTTTGGTATAAGGTACATTTCAAGGCAATCTAACTAGACTAGGTAGGTTTTTATGGGGAAAGTCTTACAAAAACTTAGCTCCTACCTATATAGATTTAACCAAAACCTCATCCTTGTTTTTAAGCAAGTGATGATTGAACAATTATGGGTAATAGGTTGATATCATGGTAACATAGTAAGTTTGATGTTAGACTTGTTCAATAATAGATGGCATGGTAGCATGGTATTAAGCTACCAATTATTATTATTGACCTAGATAAGGAGGTGTATTAACCAAGTAGTGTGCTAATGGATCTTTAACTTGTTCTATATATTGAGTAGTGTAAGGAGATATGGATCCATCTCAAAAACTATGTCATCATGATATGTGTCTTGAATAAAGGCATCATTCATGACTACATTTTCATAATTTGAATTATACATGGTCCCATGAAATTCGTGGTGAGGCATATCCAAATCCACAACTAATATCTCACAAATAAAAGTTGTAGAGTCAACAAAACTCTTAAAATGAAGTCTAAAAATATTGGTTGATGATTAGTATGTCTTTAAACTTGGTCTAGATGGAAAACTCAGCCAATTATTTTAAATGGTTTAAACTTGTCCTAGAATGGAGCTCTTCTACAAAATTGTTAAAGGTAAGTTTTATCTAAAATATATAAAAGGTCTAAGGTCTTGCACACAAATGGTCAAATGAAAGGAAAATTTAAATCTTGGTCTTGGAAAAGTATTCCAAACAAATTTAGTCTAGGTCTAAAATGAAAAGGTGATAGGTATTTAGAAACAAGGCACAAATCTAAAATCAAAGGGCATGAACTAAATTTGAAAAATTTAAGGCAATGTTAGGTATTTGGTAAGAAGGAATAAATATATAATTTAAAAAAAAAAGGTGTGAAAACTTAAGGAAATGTTAGGTATTTGGTAAGAAGGCACAAAGATAGACTTTAAAATGCAATACGTCAAGGTAAAAACTTGTAATTAATGTAACTCTAAGGAATATATTTTGAAACACTTTGACTCAATCTTGGCACATGGATTTTAAAAAAAAGTTGACCTTGGTATAAGACATTAAATCTAGGCACATGACTAAATATAGTTTTTAAATTCAATATCAAGTAATCAAAATAAGAAAGATGAGTAAAACACTCAAACCCTAGTGATAAGTAAGGATCCAATGTAAAATAACTATGTTTAAGGTTGTACTTGAAAAGAGAGTTTTAACCTTAGTTAAAGACATCATATTGACTCAAGGAACATAAAAATAGACCACTTAATAAATATACGTAAAAGGGTATTCAAAGCAAGCAGAGAATTAGTCCAAGCTACACAATTCAAAGGTAAGAGGTAAACACCTAAGTCAAAATTAAACAAGACATAGGTGTAGATTGATCAATTTTGAACCTAAAATTCATAAGAAAAATTGTGAACTTGGTTTTAAAATAATATGTATTTTTCAAATGAATAACATTCTAGACCCAAATGGATCGCATAACGACACCATTTCTAGACCAAAGGCACACATGATTTTGAACTTGGTTTGAAACAAGGCAATGCTTTTGGAATAACATGAGTAGTGTAATGAAACTACAATCAAAAGGTATGACAATGGTTTTTGATTCAAAAATTCAAGGTAAATACTTGGGATAAAATGGGAAATGTAACGATGACCCATTTAAATAAGTAACACACACAAATGTTTTTGAGATAAAAATTTTAAGGCAAAAGTGTGACATGAAATGGATAGAATAATACCTATTGGGAAAAAGTGTGATGAAAACATGTGATGTTAATAGAACATTTAAAAAAATCAAACAAATAGTTTCCATTCTAAAATACACATGTAAATAAAATAAAATAGAAATATCCCAAATGGCTCACCCTATTGCCATAATTGACATGGTTGTGCATAGTTTTAGCCAAAGTTTCTATTGATATACCAATGCTTATGAGGAATTAAGTGTTAATCCAAAAGTTCAATTAAAAATGTAGGTAGAGTTTTTAATCTTTATGTCAATCATCAGTACATGGCATGAACTTAGAGTAAGGAGAACTTGACATTTAGAAATAAATTTCATGGTAAGTGGGGTTGACTAATAATATTTGCATGTGCAAGTTGGTCCCAAGTGTGGCTAACACAAGGGCAAAATCATGTCAATTTAATCCAAACCTCCTAAATTTTTATGCAATGGTATATTAATTTGCCTAACTAATTCATCTATGCAATTTTGAGTGCTTTTTTATGTCTATTTTATATATGGTCTGGTTACCTATTGGGATGGTCAAGCTAACCACTCACCACTATCCCATCCAATGGTTTACCCAATTTTTATTCCCCATTAGGGAATGGGGTTGGTATGATACTAGGAGATGAATCCCTAGATCAAATAACCCCTAAATAACTCATGGGGAGGTGATGAAATCATACCCACAAGCCAAATGAATAAAAATAAATAAATTAAAAAGGAAAGACTTTATAGGTCAATTTTGAATCACACAAGTCACTTAGATCTTGGGGAGAGAATACACGACATTATTTTTGACATAACTTTATAAACAATAGTAATAAACCTAAAACTTTTGATCATCTATGTTCCCTAAATGGGATGAGGGGAGATAATAAATGTTATAATTTATTATTTCCACAACAAAGAGAATTTAATTTAAGTAATTTTGAAAATAGTCTAAAGATCAGACAAGAATTTGAAAAACCCTTAAGAGCTCTAACTAAATATGTAGGTTCTTTTTACTAATACCAAATTGAAATGTGTTTGAACTTTTTGGATCTTTAGCAATGTTTTTACTTTTAAAATATTATAAAATTCCAAAATACATAATGTTAAGTGATTTTAAGCACCTTAACTAAATGTGAATGAATTTTAGCCTTTGTTTGTGAATTTAACTTTGTAAAATAAAAAAATGATTAAAAAGCACCCAAACTTGTTCTTTCTTGGTTTAATTCTCAATTAACAAGGTTAGTGGATTAATTTATGATTTAATCCAAGGTAAATTTATACAAATTAGCTCAATAAAACACAAATTTAATATATCTAGAACAATTTTGTAATTACATAGTAAATTGTGAACAACAAAATTGTTTAGATATGAAAACACAAAAAAATTGAATTGAACACATATTTACAATGAGAAATTTTTGGATCCTAAATGATTTCAAAACTTGTTTTGATGATTTCATAGCTTAATAACACATTTTTAAACTCTAGAAAAATATTTTAGAACTCTTGAAAATGATTTCACAACTATGGGAAAACATACAGAAAACACATAACATAGAGTTACAATTTCTTTATTTTCTAGCTATTTCACAATTACAAAATGATTTTATAACCATGGATGATGATTTCACAACCCAAAAATGATATTTTCCTACTCAAAAATATGATTTCACTACTATAAATTATGATTTTTCTATTAAGATAGATAATTTTTCAAGTGTTAAATAATTTTGCAATTAACCCAAAAAGCAAAGGAAAATACTCATTTTCTTGTAGTATGAATTCATAGTCTTTCTCAATGATTTCTCTATTCCTGAAGCTAATTTCACAGTTTCACAAAGCTGAGGTCAAACAAAGATGATTTATTATTTTTTAAAGATGATGTTTTAGATTTTGTTGATGATTTCATGGTTTACCTCACTGAATCCATAGCTCTATAGTCATGAATTCCTAGATCTACAATCACAAGCAAAATATGGAAAAGTTAGCCAAAAATCAAGAAATTAAGTTCTATAATGAGATATTTTTGCTTCAAAAATTTCACAAGATACTCTATGTATGTAAGTGGTGTGTGTGGTCTCACTTGGAATGCCATTATGTGATAATTAGGGATTTAAGAGGGGAGTTAGTATTGTGCTAGTATGATAAAAACTAAATAAAAACACACTAATAAAGATAACACCTCAAGCCTAGACACTCAAGGAGCAAGAGAACAATATAAGTAACTATCAATCGAAGAAAAAATAAACATTATTTACCTTCCTTGAGAGATAGAGTTGCATGTTGGCTATGAATGAATGTGTTGGGTTTTGTGCTCAAAGAGTCTTTACCAATGGTGCTCTTTTTATCATCTCTCCTTGTCACCTTGGAAATGTTGGGATTGGATTTTGTCTTTGACATGGATTTTGATGCTTCTCTCTCTTAACAAATGAACATTATAAATTTAAAAAATAGTCTCCTTGAAGGTATTTTTTCATGATAACATTACACCAAAAGAGCTTGTTGAACAATGGGTGAATCCTTCTATTTATAGCCTTCCAAGCTAACCCTAACCTAAAAACATTTATGTTATAGTTTACTATAGTCAAGTTTAGTTTAACCCTAGTTGAGTTAAGGAGGGTACAAGTAATTAATATTTGGGATAGAGGTTCTATTTATTAAGTATGGCTCTCCATTTATAAATTTAAGGATTTAAGGGGGATATTTTTAATTCATTGACTTTGAGGATGATGACATCATCATGACCTCAACTTTATTATAATTTTAGTTTTACAAAATTCATTTTCACTAATTGCATATGGAAATTACACTTAAGAATATAATTTGATTTTCTTAGTTAATTAATTTTGCTTAGCATTTTTGCACCTTAAGAATTGTTTAAGTCCCCTGTTTAATGGGTCAAAAGGCAAATTATCAATTTGCTAGGTTTTAAGTCTACTAGAGATGAATTCATGAGATATTACTTGATATATATAGGATAATACCCCAAATATTTATGCCTCAATATTATTAGGATAACTAATGTCTAATGTGTACATGAAATTGGGACATTCAGTGATTCTTAAGCTTAGTTTGCACTATTTGAGAGAAACCAATCTCAAGTCTAGTTGGAACATAGTTGTGGCCAAAATAAGGTGTCTAAAATTATGAAGTAGGAGGCTATTTCAAGGTCTAGGTTATTTATTAATTTTAAGAAGGGATGGATTTTTATTATTTTTTATTAATGAGATTATGGTTTTTTAAAATACTCAGAGTATTTACCCCTTTAATTTGCCAATTATTATGCCCTAACACATATACCCCATTTAAAAAAAAATATATAAATAGAGACCCATTGTTGATCATATATATTATTATAAGATGTTTTATAAACTAGAAAAAAAACTTAAAGAATTTCTCTGATGCTAAAATGAATTGGTTTACCTTTGATCGCTATCGTTTGCTTGATTTAATCAAACATGATTTACTTCAATGTTTGTAGAGTGTCTCAAAGTTATAGAGGAATAAAAGCTATGTATAATCCATTAAAATATTTACTTTTTGTCTTTGATTTTAATTTATTCTTATGTATGCTTAATGTGTGATTTAATGGCTAATTAAGTTTATGTGTTTCAATTTTAGTTGGGTTTTGTCTAAGTTATGTCTTAAATAGCTTATTTCATGCTTAAAAGTATTCTAGGCCCTTTCAAAGATTATTTTCTCTTACCTCATGGAATCCATTCACTAAATTAGAGGTTAATTAAAAAATACATGTCTCTCAATGATGACACCAATGTAATATTTTATATTAAGTCACCTAAGAAAGGAAAGTAGTGAGAGATATCCACATGTCATCATCCTACTAACTTGGAGGTGATATCAGCATGGAAATTTTTACACACAATTTTAGACAACCAAAATAACAAGAGACATCCACATATCTTTATCCCACTAGCAAAGAAGTTACATCAACATAGAGCTTTGTATGGATAATCCCAGACAAGTAGAGTAGCTAGATCTATTCATGTATCATAATCCTACTAGCTTAGAGTTGATGTTAGCGTGGAATTTTATACAAACAATATCAAGAAAGTGAAGTAATGATATAAATCCACATGTCATCATCATTATAGTTTGTAATCAAAGAGACAAATCACATCGAGCTAAAATTTAGTGAGGATTAGAATATAAATATGATACATGTGTCCTCTAGAACCATGTAGCAAATAATAAAGACATCAAACCAAGATAAAGAGAGTGGAAAAGAGATATTTTTCATACCAATATGAATAAGCATTTGGAATAATTCACAAGAATACACATGGTAGTAAAAGCCACAAAAAGTTAGTATTATAAAAATCAAATACAAAGAATAAACAAGAAAATAGAAAATGTTGTTTCTAAACTTAATTCACATGAACTAAATAATTAATGCATTCACTTCTCACATCTAGTGCAAGAAAGACAATATGTTTAGAATTACCATTTGTTGTCACATCTTGATTTCTGTCTAAACTAAATAACCTATTTGATCTATGGATTATTGTGGTTTATTAGTTGATTAACTAATATTTAATTAAGCTATATGACATATGATGACTATGGGATAATTTTTGTTTCTTAATTTACATGATTAATTACTATGAGTTAGCATTAATTTTACATTCAATATATTGTGATCAAGTTTGATTATTATACCACATTATTTTATGGATATAATGATGCTTCAAGCTAACTAAATTTATTTTCATGAGGTAGATATAGGACATATTCTTCCCTTAGCTCATGATGGAGGGAGAGCATCATCAGAGAGGGTGGGCTATATAGAGACATTGGAGGATGATGGAGAATGAATCCAAAAACCTTTGCAGACACCACTTAATGTATCATGTTTTTTAATTAATTATTTGATATAGATATCATAACATGTTTTGTGTACTTTTCATTTAGATGATTTTTAATATGCTTGCTATTATAATCTTGATTATTGATGATGATCATGTTGATTGTTTGAGTGATTTCACTAATTTTATGATCTTATGTAGGTCATATTATAAGGATAAATGAGTGATTTTTAAAAAAAAAAACTTATTTCAATACCTTATAATGTATGGCTTTATAGTAAAACATTATTATGATTGTGATGGATTACATAATAGTTACTTGATATATAAGATATAGACGATAATAATTAAAGCTTATTATTATGATATTATATTATAATATCTAAAGATAAATAAAATTATTTTAAAATATATTATATTTGAATAACTATATGATTAAAGGATTGATATTCATAACATAGAAATGAACATATTAATGTTAATTATTTAATGATTTAAGGAAATCATTGTAATTGGTATGTATGTTATGGATAACATTTCAACATTAAACTATAGTCTTGTAATACCATGTTGAATGTCCAAGATAAATGAACATTATTATATTTATTCATTGCATGGGATATCAACTAGTTGATAGTCTTTTCATAAAATAAAACATGGGGATTAAGTGATTTACATGGTCTATGATGGATTGTTTAAAACAATGTAATGCAGATTTTATAAAGAATATAATATGATTATTTAGGGATTTAAATGAAACATCGAGATGATTATGATTAATAATCATCCATTAACTTTAGTTAAGCATAAATTAGGATAAAATCATGGGGTTAATTATGTTTGCATGGTGGTGGACTATGATTTGGTTGATCTATCTAGGCATGCATATTTTTGAGCAATTTTAATATATCGAAGAGTGTAGAGAAGTGGAAGGTGAGTAAGGAGATGGAAAAGAATAAAAATAGGAGAATGGGGGTTGTGAATGATATGGTACATGACATAGAGGAGATAGTTGTAGAAAGAAAATAAGGTAAAAAATTGAAATAAAGATAAAGGAACTCATACAACTTCTTTGGCATTCATAGGTAAGTTTTATAATTCAAATTTTAAGGGAAATATTAAATGGGCTTCTTTGAATATGCATGGTTAATAGTTTCTTTGGTTGAGTATTAGAAATATTGGGTTGTATGTGGATTCCTATGTAAGGTTCAACATCCATTAAACCCCATATTCAAATTGGGGTAACTTGAGGAGTGTATGGTAGAGCCGTAGAGTTGGCCATGGTTGTTGTTTGTTTTTTTTTAATATAAAAAAGCTCAATCTTATACTTCTCTAGTTATTCATAAATATTTATTCAATTTTAGAGGATTATTCTTATGGGTATATAATCAATAAAAATTGAAATAGTTATTTTGAACCAGATTTTTATATACGTATTTTGGTATATTGAAATATAGACTTGAAATTGTTAATTTGTATGATCACTCAACTATTAAACCAAATCAGACTTTTGGGTTAAGAATGTGGGTTTTTAGGGATAATCAATGTATATACACAAATATATACTCAAGTATATACATTGTTAAATTTGATTACATATAAATATGTACACACACACACACACACACACACACACACACACACACACACACACACACACACACACACACACACACACACACACACACACACACACACTTGTATTATGAATTGACAAACTTTAAATATGTGATTGTATATCTATATATGTATGTATGTATGTATATATGTATATGTATATGTATATGTATATATGTGTGTGTGTGTGTACTTTCACATAATAAATTTTGATAGTTGAACACACACACACACACACACACACACACACACACAAACACACACACACACACACACACACACATTTATGTGCGTGTGTGTAAACTTGTAATTGATAGTTAAACTTTAATGGTGACTGTGTGTATTAATTTTAAAAGATGAAGTTGTTTATTTGGACTAGGTATAAATTATAGTTTAAACTCTAGGTTTGGTTATGAAATCCTATATTATTCATAATGGTTTATATGTGGAATTGGGAACTTTATATGTAGTCATTTTGTGTCACTCAGGTATGGGTAGATGAATGATGAAAATTTAGGGTATGCATTTATCTTGATGAAAGTATTTATACAAGTAAAATGTTAAAGGATTTAAGTTAAAGTTTAGTTATTTAATATGAATACAAAATTTGCATATATTTAGACTCAGCTGTGTATTGTTATTATTTGGTTGAATTGTGTTTGTGTTTGCTTAGTCCATAAGGGGGATTGGGTATATGGGTTTAATAACATGTTTGAATTATTTTATTTGGCCAAGTCTAAGATGTTATTAATGAGAACTGAGTTGGGTATTTAGTTGTGTTTTCTTGGTTATTTATTAAACAATACCTAAATTGGGTAAAGGTGAATATATTTTTATATTTTCTCATTTGAACTATATTTAATTGGTAAAACTTGAGTGGTTGATTGGATTAAATTTTTAATTCTTTTTTAAGAATAAATAAGTATTTGATTTTGATTTATAGAATTTGGGAAAATAGAATTTTTTAGTTTAACGAAAAGGTTATGGGACATTTATATGTGAATTGATTGTATACTTTGCATACACAATAAACTATAAGGTGTATGATAGTGGATGTCATATTAGTATTATAATATATAAATGAAGTATTTATAATATATTAAAGCATCTAGTTGTGTTATAACTATTTTTATCATAACAATGTGTAATTGATGCTTGTTTATATTTTAATGTTTAAATATAGAAAATTTCATTTATTTATGAGTTTATAATAAATAACATAATAGTATGTTTTAGAATGGCTATTTTTATATGTGAAATATGAAAAATTTATTTATCCATTGTTATATTATCATTTCATAGAGAAATAATATTATAAGTTCCTTAGTGGTTAAAACAACTAGTGATATAGATAATCATTACCCGAATGGTATGTTATATTGAGGACTATTTTTGGATTATATTTATTATTTATAATAAATTAGATATGTGGATTAATTCACTTAATTTGATGGCTAAATGAATGTTTGTGATATTTTTGTACAGAGCATAATTTTTATTGGCTAATGTGAAATATCATGAATTAATCTATTGGTTTTTTATTATCATTATGTATTTTACCTAATCTCACATTAATGACCCTAATTAAGTAGTGGGAAAATTCCAATGGCTTAATTAGCACCATCAATGTAAGATAAAAGTGCAATTAGATCAAGTGGTGTGTATGAATTTGACTGATTCTAAAGATCATTTATTATTAAAACTTTGGCCAAAGTAATTTTTGATAAATATTATCATTTAATATGTTGATATAATTTTCATATTTGTGTGATATCATATTAGAACAAATTTATTTATGGTACACATTCTGTATTAGATATATTCAACACATGGGTTCTAGTTTATTACTCTAGATTCCTTCATAGTCATTATTTTCCCATCCATGAAGGGAGGTCCATACCTTTATTTTTGAGATAGTGTGTGGGATGTATAGTCCATGGTTGGTGTGGTAAAGTTCTCAGATGATTCTCTCCCTCCTAGCTAGATTACTATACTTTAGACTACACTTAAGAATACATATTGATACTTGAGTCATGGATACTTTTTTCAAAATAACTATGTATCATGTTTTATCATTTCATATGTTTTTATGTATTACTTAAAATAGTAATAACTGGACATTATAATTCAATAATAGAGGCTATAATATTGAATCAACTATGGTTGAATATTTATTATTTAATTTATGATGTGAAGTAATATTTATGCTTATTTTAGTATTGTTCATGATTTCTATATTTTTTCGTGGTGATCCTTAGCTAAGTGGATTAGATATAACCTTTATGGTTAACTAATTTAATATAGTTAGTTAAATATCATTAGATAAGTTTTTTGTGGTGATATATATATATATATATATATATATATATATATATATATATATATATATATATATATATAAGTAAAATACATTGGGGTTGTTAAATTTCTATTCTAATTACATTGCCTTCAAGCTATCAAGAGTATTGTTAATTTCAAGCTCAATTGTGAACTATGAATCCACAATTCTATTGCAACTAGGAATTTACAAGCTTTTCACAAAACAATTTTTTTTTAGAACAACATCAATGGCTTATTTATATCACATCCCAATCCTACATAATCAATTTTAAGACCAATTAGATACACAAATACAACATTTGATTTTGTGTCATTGAACTATGAGTTCAAACACTCCTATTCCATTTAGGGTATGGTCATTGCAGTTGAACCATAAAAGGATGAGGACTAACTCTCTATTTTCACATGTACCATCAACTAGGGTAGCCTATATTATTAAAAAACCAATAATCAAATACACAAGGAAGCCCAAAACCCCTCACATTTCACCTCTAAAGGTGGAATTAGAGGAGAATCAAGAAATTTCTCCCAAGTAAAGGAAAATGTAAAAAAAGGGTGATCTGGGTTAGACCCTATACATATTTATGATAGTAAAGAATAAGATAGGAGATGGGGTGGTGAATAAGAGTGGGTCTCAAATAATGAAATAAAATATAAATGATCCTTTGATGAGACCACTAAAAAAAAATATGATGATGAATAGATTACTGAGGGAAGCACCCAATCAAGAGGGATAGAATTATTACAATATGAGAAAGTCAACTAGGGAAGTGGTAACTTAGTGGATATTGAGTTACTATTAGATAGAGAAGGAAATGAGTAAGGAGAGGTAGAATATAATTTTTATATCATAACATAATGGATAATCCCAAATACACCTCAAATCTCTCCATCTCAAATCACTACAATGGCACCTACAATAATCATTACCCTAGTTATCTCTCCCTTGGCAATAAGTTCTCATAGTCCACATTCTTTAGTACCTTACTAAATTATTGTAAATACTAGTGGTATAGGTTATTAATTACATTATTTTAATTATTTAATCTAAATAAACTATACATATGTATCTGTAATTCCCATTTTGTATATCATAGTTAATCCTACTACTATGACCCCTACCACCACTACTACAACTACTCAAGATGCATATACTTCTGTTACTAACTATGTGTTAAACTTGTTGATCACTCTAGTAAATTGATAATTATATATTTGAAATATTAAATATTACCCTAAGCCAAACCAAGGGGTATATTTTTAAAACCTAGTGTCCACATCAATTTTTTCTACCTTAGTTACCCCTCAAAGGATGACGACCTAATTAGAGATGCCCATTAAACCAACACCCCAGAAAGGATAACTTATCATATTAGTCAAAAAAGTAGTAGGGAAGTATAAGTATGAAATTTATACAACATTAAAAATGTAGGTTACTATATGGAGGAAGGTTATTCCTCCTCCTGCAATAGGGACATCCTCCCCAAGGGTAATGTGATGTAGAACATAACAAGTTAATATAGGTGTTAACATGTTTGAAAGATTCATGGTATAATTTTTTAGTTTTATAATTATTTTATAGGTATTATGGGGACAATTATGTGGTATTTAATTCATTATTATTCTTTATATTATGTTTTATTATTTCTTCTATATTTTCCTGCTAAAATGTAGAATTTGAAATTTTGAATTTTCTAACTAGGCCTAGAGTGATGTTTTGGGTTTTGTAAGAATTTTAAAGTTTGGTGAATTTTTTTTAGGGTAATAAAATGTATTATGTGTGTTTATATTTTTTTCAATTTTCATATCATGGAAAATATCAATGTCATCCCTATGTGGGGTTGGCCAAAAGGAGTTAGTTTGCATGTTTTAGTGTTATGAGATAGGATGCATGAAATGTGTTAGAGTGGATGGAAGTTGGTTGGTAGGATATTATATAATAAAATTATACAAGGTTTTATGGGAATAAAATATTATTAAAAAATAAATAATGCATCAAAACTTTGTTCTATTGTAAGGAAAAAGTCTCTTTATTAGTCATGCAAGAAATGAATAAAAATATACTTTGATAAGTCTCTCTTGAATTTGATGAATGTTTATATCTATGTGTAAGTGAAAATTTGATTTTAATTTAATTATTTGTTATAATTATTATTTATCTTAAAGGCAAAATCAATCCAATATATAGTCAATTTTAGTCATGCAAAAATCATGTGTTTACATAATCCAAAAAATAGGACTAACAATGTATTTAGAAGATTTTTGAATTTTTTTGGAGATTTTATAAGTTTAAAAAAAAATAATAATCATTAATTTATTTTATTTATTTATTTTTAATATCAATAACCCATTTATAGGTGTAATAGATAACTTAACCTTCATACATAGTCATACTCCACACTCAGAACTCTGTAAATTTGCTTGTTGGGAACATTTTGTGATTGTACATGAACATAAAGATATTTTAAAAGGTAAATAAATTTATTAAATATATTTTAAATGTATTATATATCTTTTTAATTTCTTATAAGTCATTCTATCCCTTTATGTAGGCTCTCATCCTTGCGTAGGCTTGTCAACACTAGACCCAGGGTTTCAAATTTACAACATGAATAACTTTATTACAAAAATAAAAAATTGATGAAACTTTGGAATAAATATTATTTTTAGTTTATATATATTATTAAATAGGTTATAATTTTTTAACTAACCATATAGTATAGTTTATAGAACTGTGTCTTTGGAATAGGCCTATAAAGACCTAATAAGTGAAGAGGCTCAATGAGTTGGTTGGGTTACACTAATATTTGTGAGATAAATTTTTTTTGAAGTTAAAATAAGATAAATGGTATCAAAGTATTTTTTTTGTCTGATAAATTTGTATATTTTTCAAACCATCAAGAGTTTTCCTAAAATAGAGCTACAAGGAATAGGCCTTAAGAGATAAAGTGTAGATTGATAGAGAGTTATTACTTATACATTATGTTATTTGATTATATGTGTATGGGAGTTAAAATAGGAAAATTAATATCCATATAAGTCCTAGTTATGGATTCATGAATCTTGGAATCATGAATTAGGATTTTAGGACTAAGAAGCTATAGGGGGATGAGTAATTTTGAATGAAGAATGGAGTATTGAAGAGTGTGTATGAGAGAATGATATTTTTGCTAATAATGGGAGAGTTTAGAGTAGATTAAAATATATTAAGGGTGACATGTTAATAATAGAGAGAGGACTATATGATGTAATGAGGCTTATGAGCTAATGAAGTTGAGAATGACCCAGGCATTAAGAAAGAGTCAAAATACCTATGACAAGAAATACATTAGAGTTCAATTAAGGGATTCAATGGAAAAATAAGATTATTGTCTATGAATGAGGCAAGTTTATTCATAAACTTTTCATCAATTAGTATCAAAGTAGGAATGAGTTTTAGAGGGAAAAAAATTAAGATTTTGTGGTAGAAGAGCAACCCTATGAAGAGAGAAGAAAGACTCCAAGAAGATGAGTTGTTCCAAGGTGAAAAAAAATTGACATGAGTTTAAATATACTAGGTATAAGATAACCTAGGTTAATACATAAAATCAAGATGAAAAAGAGTTGGTTGTGAGAAGATGAAGATATAGAAGGCAAACAAGAGGAAGGGTTTGGTTGAGTTAGATTACCCCAATGAGAAAAATAAGAAGGAAGATCTAAAGAGAAAAGGGTTGGTTTTTGAAGAGGATATGGGTGAGATATATCAAAGGTTAGAGAGGATAAATCTCTTGGTATAGATTATACAATAAAAAATCCAATGGTATGGCTTGGTAATGAGAAATAATATAGTTATGTGGTCTATAAGGCTATTCATGGAGAGAAGAAGAAAGATTATTGTGGGAGACAATGAGAATCAAAATAATTTGTTATATAAGTATCTCAAAGAGGAGATGAGGAATTTCATGATAAATGAAAAAATTGGTAGACAAAGGGAAGGTGAGAATCATCTTAAGGAGAATGTAATAGTCATGGAGAATGATGAGAGGAAATAGCTAAAACAACCTAAAAAGGAGAGGATGGAGGAAAATAAAACTCATGATTTTAAATCTAATGATTTCTTTTCATATATGTATGCATGTATAAAATTGAATAAATAATAAGTCATTTTATATGACATAAACATTGAAATCATAAAGGAAAACAAGCATGAACATCATGCTTATGTTGAAGAAGAAGTTAATTGGATAGCCATGCATAGAGGTGTAGTGATTTTTTCCCTTAAAAGAGGAGATGTGATTGGATAAGGAGATATTAAAAAATAATTATGCCTCATTGAAGGAAAAAAATAAAAACAATTAAACCAAGGAGAATTTTAATAGGCTAAATGGTCTCAAGGTTTGGTTTTCAATATTATTTTTGATGTTGGATATGCCAACATGTCAAATGATGAAGTTATATTGTATAAGAAAATAATTAATATATTGGATAGGTTCATAAAAATAAAGAATTAAGTTGGATAACCTCATAAAGTGATTTAAAAACTTTATATACAATAGAAGGAGTCTAATTTGATAATCATTAAGGATGAAGCACAAAACTAGTTATTGTACAATATGTAAAAGAAGGTGAAGATAGAAAACAAAATATGACATAATATATAGAGGAAGAAGAAATTATTTGGTAGAACATTATGAAATAATCAGGTTTCTTATATCTCATAGGAAATGAGGAGGACACTCTGACATCTGAAGATGATCTATTATATTTAATTAGTAAAAGTGAAGAGAAGCAAGAGGCTATCATAAATGAACTAGAGGTAGAATTAAAAGATGCAAAAAAGGAATATGTCAAAGATAAGAAGTATGTTACCATTTGGAACACCTCAATAATATGAAATTACATGTCATACAAATGTAAAAATTTATAAATGATTTGTAAACAAGAATATAGAAAAGCCTTGGTACAAGGTGAATCAAACCAAGTCATAATCCAATATACGTTGAGCATAGAGGCATGTGAGTTGATCAAGCAATAAGTATTGGAAATTAATGATGAAAACAAAGAGAAAATGTTAAGAGGAAATGATAAGGAATTCAATAATATGAAATGGATGCTTAGATATGCTTATAAGAAGAAAATAAGAGCAAGATAGGATGAAAAAGACCATAAAATCCTTGAAGTGACTATCTATATACAAATGGAAATGCAACTGATCTATTAATAAATCCTAGATCAAAGAAGATAAATCCTACTTACACTTTCAATTGTTTATACATTAGATATTTGGAATCATGCCCAAAATGGATCTACTAGACCTAATCAAGGGATCTCTTACCACAATAAAATCACTAGAGAGGGTTATAAATCCTCTAGTCAAGAATTTTACTATACCTAATCAAGGGATCTCTTACCACAATAAAATCACTAGAGAGAATTCTAAATCCTCTAGTCAAGAATTTTACTAGACCTAATCAAGGGATCTCTTACCATAATAAAATCACTAGAGAGGGTTCTAAAACCTCTAGTGAAGAATTTAAATGCAATAACCCTAGCTAGATTCTATGTTTTCATATTCACAAAGTAAATGACAAGTAAAATAAAGTATAATTTAGTGCTCAAAAAATCTTGTGGCATAAAGTGGGGGTAATAAACCTAAAAAGTAAACATGCATAGAAGATCGATACTCAAGTAAATGTATAATAATTCCTAATGCATGGGTGAGAAGTACAAATGCTAATTTATCTACTCTTACAAAGGATGAATAAATTTAGGAATACTTACCTTTGAGGATAAACTCGCTGAGCCATAATCTTTCCCTTGGCCAAGGTGTTTCACAAGAGGTTGTTTTGGTATGTAAGAATAAAAAATATAAGTCATCTCTAGGCTACCCAACTTATCTATGCATCCAAAAGACTTCTCCATAATGAAATAACTATATCTACAAATAAATTATTGAAACCTTAAGTTATGCTTCTCAAGTAGAATGGTGGATAAGTAGATACATAATATAATATTCTTCTTCTTCTCTTCTTATTAAATGATAGAAATAGATGTGTATATATACATAAATCTAACCCTAAACCTTTCCAAAAGATTAGATTAAAAGGTCAGCTAAATCAACTCTAAATCATTAATTGATAAAAAAAAGTTAGTTCTAGGTTTAGGTCCACCAAGGCCAACCTATATCCATAATGTGTTTTTAAAAATTTGAATACAAGGTTGGCTTAGGTCAAAATTATAATGTAAATTACCAAAAAGGGTTTTAAGATTAGGAAGGGGATAAGTAAGTGGTGAAATGATATGAGTGTGAAAGTAAGAGTCAAGGATTAGGTAAGTACATATGATAAGGTTGTGTTGATAATAAGTGGTAGTATAAAGGAAAACAATATTATGAAACACCAATGGTATGACCACCCCTTTTCTAGTGCACCCTTTAATACATTCACTTAGAAAGATTGAGACTCGATGGGTTTTTACAATAGAAAAACATAAATAATTGATAAAGTTTGAAAATATTATGTGTATACATATGCTCCACTCTAATCCCATCACATGTCATGTACTGATAACGTAGGATGGTGCCTAGGAAAATAACATAGAAACACAAAATGTTGAAGCTGAATAAATTGTAGTAAGAAGAAAATAAGTTAAATAAATGGATATAATTTAAAAACACATAGCTTTGCTTACCTTAGTGCTATAGATAAGGAATGAAAATGAAATAAATGTAAAGGTGTCCAATATAAGGAACATTAGGTGAAATTGTAGAAATTAGTGAAAAAGAGGAAAAAATATAGTTTTTTGAAAAAAATACATGTAATATGTGAAACAATTCTCTATAATGTCAGGATTATAGAACATCTTATGGTTCAGAAAAAGATCTAGTAGAAAAAAGATATGATCAAAAAATAGAATATGCTTGTAAATATTTGACAGTTAAATAATTTTTAATAGTAAATATAAATAAGGTGAAAAATAATTCATTTATTATTTTTAATATTTTTAGAAAATAGAAATCTAAAAGACCTAGTTAAAGGTTAGAGAGGAACCATGGTGAAGAGATGATAGTTGAGATGGGGAGGATGCCTGACAGTCACAACGAGTACAAAAAAGGTAAGTAAACATGAGTTTTATGTTTTTTTAGTAATTTTATTTAAAATTGAGCTAAATATAGAAAAATGACTGGTAGGAAAATTATAGATAATGAAATTGACCTAAGGAAAATTTTAGGTATATTAGGGGCATAATAGGGTATTGGGTAGGAAAAATCTAGACCAATAATGCACAAGGAATTTATGGTAAATGGCCAAAATATCACCATAGGTGAATAATAGAGTCAACCTAGTAAACTCAATTTGTAAGAAAAGAAGATAATAAGGAGCTTAATACATATTAGTAGGTTGATATAATATTGTTGAAGGTGGTTGACTACGTAGAAGTAAGCTGATGTAGTCTAAAATGTGAATATGGCTGACTATGTACCTTTTGGCTAATGACGTTGGTTTTAAATAGATGATAAAATTTGATAAATGGGGGGTGAATGTGTACTAGAGGACTGATGTAGTATGTTTGATTGGGTAAAGGGATGATTTAGTATCAAATAGGTCTATATAGTCTTAAAAAAATCTGATTTAGTATTAAATGAGCTGATGGTGTTTAACAAGATTTTAACATGGTCAATTTAGTATCAAATGGGCCAATTGTGTATAAAAATAATAAAACATAAGAAACTAAATCAAACTAGCTTAATTTATAAATTTTTGAGAATATATTTTAATTATTTATGACATGGAGATCTGATATATCCTCTATTATTTTATATTTTGTAGATATGACATAGATATTTCTACCTAGGAGATGCATCATGGCTACCAAATCTATTGGATTATTTGACTAACATTAATAGAGCTGGACTGGTTACCTTGGGCTTTGGTGGCATCATAGAGATGAGATGGATCCATCTAAGTGTTGATCTCATTTTCATATTCCTAGGAGCATGGGAATAGTTGACCAAAAAATTATGATCTGAGGTGAATGGGGATACCATTGAGGTGGTGATTACTCTAGAGGACATCCATGCATTTTTTGGACTTTTGATAGGTGGGACACTAATGATCACTAATACACTAGAGTCTAAAGATGAAAGATGAGACTTATCCTAGTGGTATACCTACTTAGATAAGATCCACCTTGAGTTTAGGGTGAGATTATTCTATGTTTATATTGTATCTGTTCTAGACATCCAACATGTAGTGATAGGACTTATGACAACATGAGTAGTGTGTCACAAATTAGATTGTAAGGTACCAATGTATGTAATAGCCTTGTGCTAGTTCATATTAGATCAAGGAATGCTCTATGATTTTGGGTCTATCATCTTGGTCTAGCTTAGGAATGATATGTATGGGATGTTATCTAGAGGGTAAAAGATTATGGGATACGTGCTTTTTCTTAGTGTTTAGATAGATGAGAGGTTGCCCATGTATCAGTTGGCTGGGTTACCCCATGAAATCAATGATAGGTTTCTTTGAGTCTTGAAATAAAGATAAGACCATGTAGTTTAGGACAAGACCCATGTGTTATCATTATAGACTATCACATAAAGGCATATCATGTGGCATCCCTCTACTCATATGACTTCCATATATCCTAGTTGGTCTACCATAACAATAGTTTAACACATGTGTAGGTTATAGGACACTAACATTTATGGGTAGAGCCACATATAGTGACTCATAAAATAGGATATATGGGACTCATCCATCTATTCAATCCTCTAATAGTGCCTAATTATTGGGCACAACATACTAGAGAGATGAGAGGGAGAAGAGGCAAAGGGGTACTTATGGAGATACTAGTTATTAAACCTAGGTATGCTAGGCCATGGGTTAGTAGAGCATAATAAAAAGAGGTAAAAACTCCATTAGGTGGAGATGCAATGGATTTAGATGAAGTATCCCAACATGCATCATAATAGAGGTAGTATTAACCAATACATGCTCATCATAAATGGAAGCATCATTGACATGATGAGATACTAGAAATAACTATTACATAAAGGGATCTAATAATTACTCTAAGACATAGTTTGTCCATAAAGACACCCATAAGGATAAGATCATGATAATATCAAAGGGTAACTTCTAGATTTGCATTGGTGTAGAGGCAATTGATGAAGGAGGTGATCGCCAGTTAAGCAGATGGGGAGACTATGATCCACAACACTATCACTAGTGATAAATGGTTTAATATGATTTTATGTATGTATGTATGCATATATACACACACACATACATACATACTATGTATACATAACATGTATGTATGTATGTGTATATACATACATACATATACATACATACACACACGTGTGTGTGTGTGTGTGTGTGTGTGTGTGTGTGTGTGTGTGTGTGTGTGTGTGTGTGTGTGTGTGTGTGTGTGTGTGATCTCATGTCTATCTATTTTTGGTTTTATAAATCTTGTGATAGATGAGATTAGATGGGAAGCCTTGGTTATGGATGCACACCATGAAATTTTAGATGGGGTGTTGACACCATATGACATAACTAACATGGATGATCGTGAGGTTCCATCTACCCCAGCCTAGGTAAACTAGTTTATAGTGGTGGGAGATGCCATGAGGGAACTGTAGGCACATGAAAATGGCTTAAAACCATTAGTATGGGTTGGATTATGAGGGGTATAAGCTTGATAGGAATTAGAATAGGAGAGTACTATGCACATGGTGACCACCATCTAGCTAGGATAGGTTTAGGCTCAAGTGTCCAATTTATAGGGATAATTTGCTATATTGAGATCCTAGGATGCCTCTTTATAACTCACTATTTAGAGGGGATAGTCATAGGCATCAATGGGTAACATGGCTAGGCCATAAGATAGACATGACATAACACATCCTTAGAGATGTAGCGATAATATTTTGTACCTTATATTATACAAAACACATTATATATATATATATATATATACATATATATATATATATATATATATATATATATATATATATACTGGTTTTGGTAGTTTTATTGATCTCATGAGTTGTACTTGGATTTGGATGTGGATGCATGTATATATTTACTTTCTAACACATGTGTTTAGATTTTGTTGTATATCATATGGGAAATATGTGATGTGTGTTTTCTATTCTAGTATTATGTGAGACACATGCATGGTTAAAAAGAAAAAGGCAAAAATTATTTTGAAAAGTATAAGTAATCAAAACAAATTTAATGCACACTAAGAACAAAAGATGACTAAATATAAGAAACCAAGGATGATAAAAAGGGACAATTTTTTTTAAACCATGTAAAGATTTGAACCAAGTTAAAACAAAAATCACACTATATCATGCTAGGAAGTATGAAATTTTGTAAATAAAATGGAAGACATAGGAAATACCAATGGTATGAAAACAAAAAAAATTAAGTCAATAAATCATACTAAATCATGTTTGGAAGTGTACAAAAAAAGATAAAGTGTAAAATGGGATTAAATTAATCACCCTAATTCAAGATGGGAAGTATGAACATTTTAATAAAATGGTTGTAACCATACATGCAATGAAAAAATAAGAAGATAAAAGTGAAAGAGTTATGAAGTAAGCATAAAAATAATAAATCAAGATGGAAAGTATGTCAATAATGTGTAACTCATAATCAAACACTATTTATCTCAAACTTGACAATGGTAATTTCATTGCGACTTGGTTATTTTAGGAATTAAGTATTGGAATATTTTGTGAGGAAGGTTTGGTATTATCCATGGCCTTAAGCTATAAATCACAAAGTGAAAACTAATGAGGTGAATGGTAAAAGGAATGTTTTATTATGGTAATTTGTGAGGAGAACCTGGTCCTATCTATGGTCATACACTATAACTCAAAAATGGAAACTCTAGGGGGAATGATCAGTTAACAAAATAATATTTATCAAAGGGAAATATTAAGAATGTTATAATGGAAGAGGGATTTTAAAAATCATGATAGGAATCTATGAGAATACCTTAGTAAATATGAGGCATACTACGTACAAAAGAGATACACTAAGAGTCTAGTGACCATCAAAATACAAAGGATACCTACTCATAATAAGCACAAATTTGTAGAGGTAAATAGGTGAGATACTAAGATCAACTCATGTTGGATATATAAAAAACAAAAGTAAAATGTAACTACCTTCCCACAACATGTTACCTATTCCTCATGACCTCTTATAGAGTTGTAGGTTTACTGCAAATATTGGGCACTTGTGTGAGAACGTAGGTGGAACTAAAAGATTATTTATTCTCATTTTCCAATCTATTGGCTTACTACACCCCAATAGACCTCAAATTTATCATGAGGTCATCTATGGAGTTTGAAATTTGATTATAAAAATTATATGTGTTATGAATCATGTCTTTCAGTGTGATTTGACTTTTGATATTTTTATGTTACCTTTTTTATCAGTCTTTTGTTTAATGATTTGGATTTTAACTTTTATGGATTTTATAGTTCCTCCTCCATATGGATTTGGAATAAAAAAACATGAGTGATATACATGAATGATATTTATATTTTTGTTAAAATAAGTCAAGTATCTAAGTATATGATTGACTAAACACTTAGGCTTACCTACAAACTAGTGTGTAATCTCAAGTTTCAACAATATGTATGATTAGTATGTGAAAGGAATATACGGTAATAAAAGGGAGATCAGTAGAATAAGAGTACACTAAGATTTCTTATTTTTTAACTGATCATATGATAAATAAAGAATTACCAAGGGGATCAAGGTTTGTATAGCTGAGTCACAATAATAATTATCTAAGTTTTTGAGATAAGATAGAAAATAATCATTAAAAAATAAAAATAAATCCATGAAATAAATTAATGCATATACATAATTTTTCAATCATTAAAGGAACAAAAAGAATAAATAAGAAAGGATAAAATTAAATGAAATAATATACAACACATAAAGCATAATATAAAGATACATGTGAAATATATAGGTGAAAACAAATTTCACATAGTCAAATGATATAAGATATATAAAAGTGGATCATAAATCCAATATAAAATCATAATGAATAAAAAAGTGAAAAAAACCATTCCATGTTCATAAATAATGATAAATTTGTCCAAAAATATTATTCATGACATTTTAAATATCTCTATGAAGTTGGATCCTGACAACAACTAGAGTCTCATCAATCCTCATGGAAAGCTATGCAAAGACCTCTCTCTTAATATCCTCAATAGAAAATGTAGTTGTAAATAAATGATCATGCTCATGAGGGATCTCATGCATATAATAATTAATAATAGGAATAGGTCTTGGGATAAGAATGGTATATGTAGGACAAGAAGGAGGAAACAACGATGGAGAAGGAGACTCAAGTGAGGAAGAAATCATGGGTGGGGAGGGAGGTGCCATAGGCAAGGAAGAATGACCCTTATTAAATAAGTGACTTTTGGAATGAGGAATAATGGGTGTAGGAATCATCAAAAGGTGATCACTAAGGTGATGATAAAGAATATAGAATAGATTAGTATGATGGGTACTGTATTGGTGCCAAATAAAATACACCTCTTCATATTTATGGATATACTTGGGTAACAACTTGGGAGGAGGTATATATTTGTCCTTGGGATAAATAAGGGTAGGATAGAATGTGTCAATATATTTTGAAATATTTTGAAAATGGGTGAAATAATGATTATCTATTATATATAATTAATAGACACACTTGTTAGTATTCTTTGGGTGTGTACTATTGAAATAAGTATAAGAAGCCAAGTAAGGTTGATATAATTGGTAGTGTCTGGTCCAATAACTAATTTTTTTGTGAATATCATAATAAGGTTTATTGAAACATTGGGTAGGTGTGTGATCAAGCTGTGTCAAAGGAAGAAGGTCATCATCAAGGGAAGGTGAGGCCAAAATAGAAACTAAGATAGGTTCATCTGAAGGTAAAGTAGGATCAAAATTTAAGATGAGGCTCAACTAAAGGTAGAGTGAGAGTAAGAACCATACTAGGTTTAACTAAAGGTGAAGTGGGATAAACATAAGGCTTTAGAGTAGTAGCTAACATCTCTAGGGGAAACAAACTAGAAGGATCCTAGTATCAAGTATACTGGTAAGGAATAGTCATGGCGTTATCGATGATCATGTTTATTAGAGGCTCTATTGAATTTGGAGGTATACGATGTGATCTCTCCATCCCTAGCCTATAAAAAATAGGAATAATACTATATTTAGGAACTATGAAGGAAGGAATATGATAATCCAAATGAAAATATTGAAATAAATCATTATGATATTTAAGGATCTCAACATCTATATCCTGGACAAGTCATTCTTGAAATGGGTCATCTAAATCATAACCATCATCATAATCAGGTATATGTAGGTTGATGTTACAGGTAGGTATGATTTTGTCATTATAATTCATATGATTATTAGTATGTATATTCTTAATTAAGACTGCATGTATATCATCGATAATAGTTTGATGGGAATGAGGTTAAAAAGAGGGAAGAAGATGAGTGATTATATGAGAAAATAAATTATAATTTTTTATCTTAGGGCTTATTTCATCTGGCTCATCGTCATCAAAATATAGGAGGTTAGGTGGTATGCTCCCAATAGGTTTTAGGTGACCATTTTAACCTTAGGTAGAATTGACATGATAATTTAAAATTTGAAATTCCTTAAATGGGATACTAGGAAAAGGTTCAAGGGTAGGAATTTTAAAGGCACCATGTCATTGGAATTGTTTGAAATTTCAAGGCTGTATCTCCTTAAATCTTATAAATAACACCATTATATGGTAATTTTACATATTGGCATGTGAATAAGGTTAAATCCCTCATGTGATGAGTTTAGGGTCTACCAAATAGGATATTATAAGAGAGAATAATGTTAAAAATCATAACTTTCACATGGAAAATGATAGGATGGATGGTAATAAGAAGCCACATGAAACCTAAAGAAGGAATTTACCTTATATCATAGACTTGACATGTACTACATGTGGAGTTTATAGTGCACTTAGAATATCCAATATTTTTAATGAAATTAAGGTAGGTGAATAAAGTACCTGAACCCTCATCAATCAAAGAACACTTGACTTGGATATCACCAATTTGGACACTAATGAATAAGGGAGGATCCTCTGTATGAAGAATAATATCATATAGAATCATGGAAGCAATAGAAAACTTAAGGGAGAGAGAAGTTTTCATTGTTTCATCAACATGTATAGACATCTCTTTGAATATTTTAATTATATTATCTTTAGACCCATACAAGGTAGCTTCACCTCTTACTAGAGGAGGATGAGGGATGTTAATTTAAAATAAAAATTTAATTAGATGGTTGAGATGATGGGGGGAAGTTTGGATTAGTTAAATAAAAGGTATTTTATATTGGATATTAAAAATTTATGCAATTGTTTCCCATTCATCATAACCCATTGGGGAATTTCTAGATAGAGGTGCATAATGTTGTAATAGTTCCTGTGAAGGAGGGTTAAAAGTGCAGTCAAATTTATGTTGGTAAGATGTAGTTGGTTTAGTTTGAGGACAAATAGGTTAATTGTATTTTGATGTTGGTCTAGTTTATTAAGATATTTATTGTGATTGGGTTTAATAAATACTTATGTAAGGTTAGGGAATGTTGTAAATGTGTTTAGATGTTGGGGGAAGAGTAGAGATAGTGTGAAAGGCATTATCTAGTTGAGATGTTGAAGGTAGTTCTTGGAAGGTTATAAAGTATTATTTACCAAAATACATGAGATGATATGGATAATAATTTTAAATGATGTGGAATGTTTGAGAGGTTTAGTTCATGTGTGTTGGATTAGAATCGATAAAAGAAACTCCCCTTTGCATGCCAGTCATGTTTACCACATTTTATTCATTAGTAATGAGGCCTACAAGACCTTACAACATTATTTATGGAAGGATTATGGTTTCCATTTACATGTTAATTATTTGTAATATTATGTTTTATATATCAATATTAGTGTTATTTTGGTTTAAATATTGATTTCTTTTTGTGTTTCAGGAGCTTTAAAGGCTATTATTGACAAATTTGACCATCATTGGTCATGGTTGCTTATGTGAAGGTTTTAAAAAAGAACCAATTCATGAAGTGAATATTAAATAATAAAATATATATATATAATATATACTTAATAAAGCCAAGAACATGCTTAGAAACAACTCACAGGTCCAAATTTTTGCAAAAGTTTCTTCTATTCCTTTAACACGCTAGCAAGAAGCTAGTATGGATAATTTTTAGATGTTCAGTTCATGAAGGATAGAAATATTTGGTTGGAATGATTTTATAGGAATATATGGGATTATATTAAATAAATATTCCATGATTTTTTTTCATTTTATATGGGCTTAGCTTTATGAACAGTCGTTAAGAAGGAAAGGTGCTCTAAAACCCCAATAGCTCAATTTTAGTAGTTGTAATTACATTTTGAGTTTTTTTAAAAAAAATTAAAAGATTTTTTACATATTATGGGGAAAAAATATACCTATTAAACCTTCATAAATCAAAAATTCAATGAAAATAATGGATAAAGGTAAAGGTACATGTTGTAGGGTTTCAAGCATGCAAGAGAGACAACTAGAAAATATGTATTTAAAGAGGTTTAAGTGGGTTTTTGAGCATATAAAATGGCTTTAATGATTATATTTTATATTATATGTTGTAATTAAAAATAATTATTATTTATGACTCATAAAACTCAATAAATTTCTAAAACTTAAATGTACAGGCATTTAGAAATGAGATTGTACAAGCTGAAAAACACTAAAAAGTACATATTTTGAGTTTTACTAAGTGAAATATATTGAAATTTGACATGGTAGTTTTATTTTATTTTATTTAATTTTTTTAATTGGTTTAATTTAAATAATTTACCTAAATATATATAAAATGGAAAAACATAGTTCTACACCATGAAGGAAATCAGGGTTTTTGACCAATTTGCTCATAAATGGAGTTAGAAATGATCATTTTAGATATTTATAAGGGAAAAAAAAATATTTGAGAGGGTTTATAATTAATTTAAAGGTATTAATATATTATTATAAAATTAAAAAAAATTTAAAAATAGGCTCAAATCATTGAAGAAACATCCCCAAGTGACCCTGTAGGCAATAACTAGGCTCTATTTTATGAATTTTTGTTTGAGAGCTTGATGAGGAGTTTTCAAGATTTAAAAAAAATTAAAGGTTTGAAACATCTATATCTATAAAATTACAATATTATTATTATTTTTTAGGATTATAACTCATTTTATACCCCCAAATCTAAATCAAGGTTTCTTGAGGCCTAAAGAACTCAAAAGAGCATTTTTTAAAGTTGTATATGGAGTTTGGAGATAAAATTTAGTTTGAAGGTATGTGATAAAATGGAGATGATTTTAAAATCCTTTTTATACTAATTAAATATTAAAATAATTCAAATTAATCAATTTAAATTTTCTTATTGTGTATTTAACAAAATTGCCAAAATAGAGAAGATGAACATGTCCAAGGAGGACCAGTATGGAGAGTTATGATTGTTCACCATCAAATATAATTTGAAAAAGGATATTTCATGAAGATAAATAAAATTTAAACATTAAAAATCTCTCCATTTTATGCCATATTAGATGAATAATACAATCAACAAGCTCAGTCAATGCATTAAAATCCTCAATATCCTTTCCTAGCCAAACATGTGCTCTTTGCCATTTGGAGATCAAGAAAGGGTTAAGTGTTTGTGTTAAAAAATGGCTCAAGGTTATAAATATTCTTTAAAAACATATAAATTTAATCTTCTTAACTTATACATATTGGTGGAGATAATTTTATAAAAATTCAATTCAAACAAAAATAATCCTTTAATCAACTTTAGAAAGGTGGAGAACCAACATGCAAGAATGGATCACTTCATTTAAAAACTTGATCAAGCCTTGAGGGCCTATTTTCGTTAATGATACTCCAAAAAAAAAATTAAATATGTCTCTCTCTTCTACACCACCTTGGATAATTTAATGAGGTTGAGAGAGAGAAACATGAATGTAAAATACAAGGAAGATAACTAAAGTTAAACTCCAAGATAGAAATAAGAAAGTTGAAGTCACTCGATAGAAAGATAGATCATCTCAAGGAGATTAAATGATAAATTTTCAAAAAAAGTTGATGGAAGATCAAAAGGACTTAATTTAATATGATAAATATCTCTTCAATATTTAAGACCATTCAAGCATATAAGGAGACCAACTCCCTTCAAAATCAGTCATGCATGAGAATCTTTGACTTTTTCAAAGATGTTGATCTCTCTATTACTCCATGTTCTATGAAAATAGGTTAGAACTCTAGATGTAATAGATATGAGTTTGGAAGTTTTAAGGTCGAGTTAAAGTTTTATTTGAATTTTGAATTGAAGGATGAATAGGATGATGACTCATCCCTAGTTTAGGGCTGATTTTGTCTCATCTCTTCCTTTTCTATACATATATTCATTTCTTAAAGGAGAAGATCAGATTAGGATTTTTGATATATATAAAATCTCCTAAAAAATTTAATACATCACCTTTGAATTAATAATAAACTAAATTTTCTTTCATTTTTAGGTTGTTCATGAAGTGTGTGTCTCATGCACCTTTGTACTACATCACCTTTGAAGTAATAAGAAGTTAAATTTTCCTTCATTTTTAGGTTCTTCATGAAGTGTGTGTCTCATGTTCATTGATGTAACTTAGTGAATGATTATTTTTACTATGTTTATGTCTGAAATTTTCACATTTATGCAATAAATTAAAATTATTGTAGGTCATATCAAATGTTTACATTTGATTTTTACCTAACTATAAAGTAAACATAATCTATGTTCATTCCTCCCTAATAGTGTGAATGTTTCTCAAGACCTGTGTATGAATTACTGATGTAAGAGTCATTGTATGAAGATGAAGTGAATGCGAGAAAGTTATTTAGATTTCCAAGTGTCAAGTATATGCATAATTTACCTTAACATTGATGAATCACCCCAAATTTTTAGTTTTCATGTTTAATTTTAGCTTGAATATTGCTCCTTTTACCCTTATCTTAGTCAATAAATCACTAAATTAGAGATTTTAGAGATAAATATGTGAGCATACCAAAGGGAACCAACCGTTAATCTATATATTCTTTGTAATATAGATCCATATGTACTTTGGATAGTTTAAATTGTATTAATAGGAGTGAGAACAAGCACACATTTTTAAAAGGGTGCACTTTTGAGTGATAATAACTATGTTATATGCTTGTTGTCTCTTGTGAATGAGTGATTCATGATCAAAATTCGGGCCAAGAATAAAATCCATTGCTAAATTACGTAATTGTATTTATTATGAGAGTGGCCCCAATTTTAATGAAACCATTTTTTTTTCAGATCATATAATGTTTTAATCAAACAAGAGGGGTCAAGATATCATGATAGCGGCATTGGAAGATGATTTTGAAGCTTAGCTAAGGATAATTTTGGTGGACATTAATGTTGTTTGTTTGAGAAAATGTAAGATTAAGAGTGTTTTTTGGAGGGGGAGTATGATCCATAGTGTTGCTAAGAGTGATAGTTTGAATTATGTGAGTAGTGTCATAAATATCAATGATACCATCATTGGTAGCACAACAGTTTTTATTTTGAGTGAGCATGTGAGTTCCCATATTAGGTTGATATTATTCAAATTGGTGCATGATAAAATATTATTACTTATCTTAGTTAAGGGATTCTTCCAAAGTTATTGGAGAGATATTTCTAACCCAATATTATAATTTGGGATATAGTGCATTAGTGAATAGATGAAAAATGTTATCATCTACCATAATATGCTCACATTTATTAGATAATTTCTTCCAATGTTTGATGAAATATTATTGTGTTTTAGACTCATTTTTTTTATAATTTAGGAAGTGAGATAAGTTATTATTAAGGAGATCACTAGTTTGAAACTCTTGTACTATGGAGTTAACCAAATCCTCCAAGCTAGTGATAGAATGGGTTTTTAGTTTATTTTACTAATATAAAGCATCTCCTGAGAGTTTTTTAGCTAATAGCTTGGTAGCATCAAAAGTACTAAGTTTGACCTAATATTTATAGAGATTACCAAATGTTTTTAAATGTAATGTGGGATTAGTAGACACATTATAACTGATGGTAGGTGTGATACCTCCTATGTTGGTATTTTAAATTTGAGGTACTATAGGTTCATTTTGGAGATGTCTAATCATTTTATTAATGAGGGGTGGTAGAGGAATAAGGTTACTACTATAATCTCTAAGGGGGGTGGGTGTGCATTTAGATTTTGTGCTCCCTATAAAACCTATTAGGGTTGTGTTATGGCATTATTTTTCACCCTTAGAGAGGGTTCTTTGGACTCTATCCAACTAAGCTACAAAATGGGAACAAACTCAGGTTGTGGGTATCCTATAATGAGGTTAAACCTCTAGAGAGGGTTGGTTACCTTGGATCAATAACCTAAACTAATATCTTTCTTGGAAAAAGGAGATAAATTGACAATAATTCATAAAAACCTATAAAAAAGGTGATTCACCAATGTTTTGAACACTTATAATTATGCAAGACACACTATTTGACACTTTCAAGCCTGGAAATATCACTTCACACACTCTTTGTTCAGCTTTCACATAAGTATTTCATAAAAAGGCAAGAACTAGATATAAATCTAGCATGGGAGGGTGGATCTTAGATCCTTTCCACTTATAAACCAATAAGGAAACTCTCTATGGTGCTTATAATAACCTATGAAAGCTACAAAATAGTTCATGAAGGTGAGAAAACTTAGATAGAGGTAAATGAAATTAGACATTCACTTAACCACATTAATGGATTCATAGAACACACTTCAATTCAACTTAAAAATGGAGGAATTTAGTCTTTTATTGCATCAAATAGGTGTTGAATACAAAAATTGGCATAGCTTGGGCATGCCAAAAATAATAAGTCTCCTTTTTTGGGGAATAAAATTGGAGATATATAAGAAAAAGGGAAGAGAGAGGGAAGCAAGAAAACATAAATCAATACATGAGGTCCAACCACTTTTTGATCGATTAACATTAATATTACCCTTAAAAATTAACTTGCATTAGCTCCAAATATCTTTTAAGCCCTGTCATTAGCTTAGAAACACACTAAAAGACAAGAACTTACTGAGGATGATGGGTTATGATCCATTCAAAAGGTAAAAGTCCCCAAATACTTTAAAACTTTATTGAATGCTCCAATTACCTTTCCTAACCCCAAAAAAATCTTTCTTAATGAGGTTACATCACTATGCTTCATTTTGATGTTATATTTACATTATTAGATAGTCATTTAAACTCATTCATCTGGTGTCCCTTCAAAACATAATTGTTAGAAGACCCTATCCCTATGCCAACTTCTCTATCTATCAAAACTTTGACTTTACCCCAAACCCTAAACATAAGTTTACTATATATGAAAATAAATCCCTTTATTGGTTTTTAAAATTAATGAAGATCTATAGGATACCTAATCTCCTAATCATGAACAAGATGTAAAACCTACATATAAGGGATTTTGAGAGGTTTAGTTGAGATTTAATGGTGCTATATGAATCTGTAAGGTTTGCTTCTAGTAACCCAAAACATATTTTGATCTCACATTTATACCTTTGCATGCTTGGGTGCTAAGGTCCTTTGATCTAACTTGTTCACCTATGTGGCATTATCTTTCCATGATAATGCTTATATGATCATTGCAAATTAAGATATGTGTTTTCATCTCATGCCCCTTAAAACATAATCAAATTTTCTCCATTGATCTCCTTTAAAGTGTCTTGGCTTTAAACTCCACCATTGGCCATCAATCTCTGATCTACACTCAAGATTGTAACACTTAGTGGTCATGCATACCTTCTGTATACCCTATTATTAATCTTTATTTAATATTCTTGCACCACATGGAAAAATTTCATGTAATCTAGACTCATTGACTTTTTGACCTTAATTTGCACCATCGATTTGCTTTTGTATAGTTAAATGTAGATCATAGATTTTTGATTTACCAGATCAAACACAGTCCATCGATTTACTCAAGAGTTTATTGCAATCAAGACACTTATCACCATCACATTCATTCTCAAGATCCTCTAACCTTTTGACCTCATGCTTACCATTGATCTTCAATTGCATGATTGAAATCATGTCATAGATCTACATTAACTTATTAACCTTGCTATCACCTGCATGCCATTAATTTGTTAATTTGATTGAGTTAGAATTTGAAACCTTGTAGTCGTAAGTTAAATTTTAGCTTATTTTAATTGTTTTAAATCAAGATGGATATTTCTTGTGGGTTTAATTTGATGTTTTTATGCACATCCCATAGTGCTAGATCATTTTTGAAGACATATATTAATACAGAAAACACATCAAGACACCAAACTTGCAAGGGATGGCCTTGGCACAAAATACATTATTTTCATGTAATCCTTCAAAATTGGTTGATTTATTAAGTACACTTATGAAATACATAACCAAACTAACCTTTTCATTCCTGCATGACATTTTATGACTGTTTGGTTCCTTAAGATTATCAAATTCACACTTTAAGCTTGTTTAAAGTGTTTTAAAATCTTGCAAGTGACAAGTGATAGGATCATGAAGTTTGTACTCTCTTTTCACCATTACATCACCTATTCAAAAATGACTTTCCACATCTTCTCACACCACACTAGGAAAATTTTTATTATGTAAGCCAAATTTGGCCAACATTTTTATCGACTCAACTGGGAAGCATGCCTACTATGCTTGAGAACCAAACCATTTATATGACTCTTCGATTCATAGATAATGAAAAACCTGATCCATGAATACAATAAACCTTTTAACTTGAATAAAGACAAGTATTTCACCAAGACAGGGAAGGAAAAAAATAGAATAGGGAAACTAATCTAAACAAAACAAATGTGAAAATAAAGCACTTATTTGGGACAAAACACAAACAAACTAATGTGCTAGAGTAACACTTGGAGGAAAAAAAAAACTAATTATGTATAATGAAAATAGTTCTTCAACATCAATGTTTTAGATGTATTCCATTAATTAGGATAGGAAGCTCGTTACCATAGATTTGTATGCCTTCCAAGTTTAGATCTATCCTCATCCCACTTGAGGACAAAATATCCTTATTTGAAGCTTCATGAAGAAGATATTTTATCAAAGTCTCATCACTCGTGCTTGGTGGGTTTCCATGGCTAAAATAGATTGATTTAAAACTTCTTGTAGCATCATAAGCTCAACATATTTGATCTCTATTGGTTCACTCTCCAACAACTTTAGTTGATTCACTAGTTCTAACTCATGAAACTCAAGAGAAATAGGTAATCTTGTTTCCTTACCATATACCAGCTTGTATTGAGATTTGGATATTGATATTTTGTAGGTGATCCTATAAACTAATAAATCTGATTTTAACTTGAGATTCCATGACCTTTGATTATCTTTAATATTCCTTCTTATGATCTTTAACAGGTTCTTATATGTGGACTTAGCAAGGCCATTTCCTTGTGGATATTAATTTGATGAAGTGCTAAGATAAATACCATGTCGAACAACCCATTGGATGATATTAGGACCCATAAAGTCCATATCATTATCAGAAATAATGGTTGAAGGAACTCCAAATCTAGTAAGTAAACCTTCATATAAATCCAAAACATTGGATTCATTTATTTTTTTCAATGATACTACTTCGATCCATGTACTAAAGTAATATATAGAAGTTAGAATCCATTTATGTCATAAAATTGAAGGGGGATTAATGACACCAATAAATTCCAATACCCATTGGGAAAATATCTAGTCTGTCATAATTGGTTGGAGGGGTAAGCCTACAAGTTTCAATTTTTCCATAAACATAGCACAAAATTTGCACTTCTTAACCCATGCATGATAATCACCAAATAAATTATTCCAATAATAACCACCTCTCATGATATTAAGGGATGATTTACTTGTATAATATTTCCCTCAAATGTGTCCATCATGAATTCTTCAATCAATCTCTATGTTTGGCTTGGATCTATACATTTTAGTAACATGCCATTGATACGTTTATTGAATAAAACACCATCAACAAGAAGAAATGGAATTTATTTCAATCTAAAATATCTTATTTTTGAATCACTTAGATGAGAGGGATAAATAACATCTTAGATATATCTTACCAAGTCATGAAACTAGCTAGAAGGTGAGGTATGATCACCTACAACCTCTTCATCGTTTGACACTAAAACCACCTCATTACCCTATTATAAGTCTTGGGCCATATTTTCACAAAGTCCTTTGACTCTAATTAGGTTTATCACCTTGATTTTCACATAATAATCCATTACCTTTATTATCCAACAAAATATTTTCTCATTTATGTCTTTGTTCAAGAGAAACTCCTTGATACTTGGATGGGAAACCATTAACTATATCTTATTATTAGAAAACAATTATCTAAATTTATTGAGAGACATTATAACTAAAATTAAATGTTTTTCAACAAAATAGTATCTTGTTTCATACTCTTCCAAGACTTGAATAAATAACGCTATTGGCTGCTCTAAAGCCTTGACTAAAGAGTACCTTGTTTCGTCCTCTTCCTTGACCAAAATCTGATTGTAACCACTATATCCATCCAATAAACAAAATCTCTCTTAACCTAAAAATAACTATAAAATTTTATGGCAATGGATAGTGATATTGTGCTAAGCTAGACTTGGATCAAATCCCTCGAGATCATTATATTTCCATGCAAACACATTAACAAAACTTGTACATAATTTAATGAAAGCTTCCTTTTATGAAAGAGTGCATAACTTACCCAGCCTTAAATTCTAACTAGTTTCAATCTCCATATTGGCATAATGTTCCTCTTTTGTTTATAAAGAGGAATTTTCCTTTCTCAACTCATAATCACTACTAAATATATTCTCAAGTGTGACTAATACCTTAGTCAACTTATTTTTTTTTAGCTGCATAATTTGATCACCATACTATTGCAATAACTTTGATTGATTTCTCAAGGAAAACATAGCCTCTTCTTTCAAGAACTTGACAATTTGATTATCATCTACACTTTCAAATTCTCATGGTTATCTAGAATAGAAGGACTTATAACCACCTTAATGTGTGACTAAATTTCTCCACTTTTTATATCAACTAGGATACTAAATTGTGCCCCAATGGTAGCCAACCTATCTTCATTAGCTAAAGAGATTTTTGGGAAAAAAATTGTGTATTCATTTTTTCAAAAAATGAATACATAGTTTTTTCCCAAAAACTCTTTAGCTAAATCTATGGATTGTGAAAATATTTTCTTGTTAACCTATGTGCATGTTTATTATCATCTTTTGGTATTGCCTGAATGTTAAAAGCCTAAAAATACTCAAGTAAGTCCCACAACCTATTATTATAATATCTAAGTAATAATTTTTTTGAATACATTAATACCTCGTACTTGGTGAACTACAAGTTTACTATCAACAAAAACTTGCAAGGTGTTGACTTTCATCTTCCTAACCCATTGCAAATCGTGAACCAGTGCCTCATACTCTACAACATTGTTTAAACAACCAAACTAAAACTTAATATAAGAGAAATATATTTGATTTTATAGATAAATATACATCATTATATCCCTAATATTGGGCTTATTCCTTGATCCATAAAATTATAATTACCATAGACCATCACTAGACTCATTATCCCTCATCATGGTTAAAATTAATGCATCATTATCATGGAGGAAATAAACACCAAGCCTATCTTATTAAATTATCTTATAAGGATAATGATCATAAAATTTATATCCCATTTTTAAATTAATAGATCAAGAAATACATCTGAAGGTGATTCAGTTTCCACTCCACTAGTTTCTAGCACCTCATTTGAGATGACACAATTAGTGTTCATAACACTTGACATATATGGCTCTAAATGGAAACATGAAATAGGTTCAAAATGTATTATTACCTTGGTATCATACCTTTTTATCAACATTAAATATGTATAATCAACTGATAAGTATCCTCTAATCTTTGAGGTGAAGTCCCTTGATAGACACATGACAAAGTAGGGAGGCAAGTCCACCACAACTACATCCTACAGAATGGTAACATTGGGACAAGCATGTAGTGAAAAATTAAGATATTTAATAATAAATAATATCTTTTTTTGTGATCCATATATTTAAAATATGACTTTATTATTTGGTTCATAAACAAGACTAAGCTTATCTGTAATTTGCTTAGGCATAACAGTGCTACTATCTCCACTATCCACCATATAGTTATGAAACAAAGTGTTACCAAATATCAAAAAGAGATAAAAATCAGGAGGTTTATTTGATTTTAACTTGATTTTGTCTATTTTTACCATCTTATGTACCTATTTTACTTGTTTCTTAGTTGGTTAGTCTAATAGATTTAGGATAATGCCTTCTTTCTCAATCAGTTTTAGAGATAATCTGAGAGATAAAATATATTGAATGAGCATATCCTTTGGTCTTAGAATAGAGAGGGAATCCCACATGTTAATTATTATGTTATACTTCTTCATTTGATCCATTATACTGAATTGATCCCCACTAGCCCTTGGCTTTAATTTTTGAACCATTGATTGCTTATGAATAAAAGGTACTTGATGAACCTTTCTAACCTTTGTATTCTGAATTTTTTGTGTTTTAGGGGCAAAAAGTTTATTTTTGTACTATTGAAAACAAAATTAGGAGTACTTGAAGTATTACTCTCATATTGAGCCTCATCAATGGATCTTCTTTTAGCTCTATTTATAGATACAACTTGGCCACTCATATTGCTAGTCTTTCCACTCTAACTAATGTACATGACCATCCATTTGCCAATTCAAATTAATAGAATTAGGATACCATTTAAATTTTTGAGCCTCTCCTTATGATGCAAACCTTATTTCTTGGTATTGACTTACGTTAATAAAAAATTCTTCTTGTGCCATTTGTGGCATAGTGATGTTTTGTGAAACCAAGGCTTGGTTTTAAGCATCATTGAGATTAGAGGGATACCAAATTTAATCTTAAATTATTTTGATTTAAGGTGGTGTGGAAGTAATATATTTTTAAGTGGAAATTACATTAGGATCAAGATATACATATGGTTTAGCTTGAGTTATGGCTCCTTGTGGTTGGTAGGGTGGTCTATTTTCTCTAAATCCTTGATAAGGAGGCATTTACTCTCTAAAGGGATAATAGGTGGTTTTATGTTATTTTTGATAAGGTATATTATCCTAATATTTATGTCTATTGACTTGAACTATTTCATTCCCAATATATTTTAGCAAACCTTTCAACTCTCCAAGGTCACTAGCTTGACTAGAAAGGGTCACAACTTGGGCTTCAGGTGATGGGATAAGATCTAAAGATGGAATTTGAGGAACTTGAGGGGATTTCATAACTTAAATTATAGGAATATAGGCATTAGAGGCCTTAGAGAGAGTTTATTGGATTGTATCAAGTTGTTCTATGCTCTTATTGTAACCTCATAAGTATCTCGTACGGTAATACCACCCATTGACTGTATCATCACATTTATATCAGAGTTGAGGGATTTTATATAGTATAAGAAGGAATATTATAGGGATTTTATAATCAATTTAGGTATTTTAGTCCATGTATTTTGGAATTTGAGGTTAAAATCATACATGAACTCATCAAGAGTTCTCTTTATGGAAGTTAGTTGTTGAACTAAGGATAGGTGATCAAACTTGTCTTCAAATTGTCTAACTAAGGATACACCTAATACATACTAGGTAGAAATGGAATTTAGTGGGATTTTTATATACCATTATAGTTCTTTTCCTTTAAAGTAAGCAACAAGTAGTCTAATAACGACATTCTCTTGAACAACATTGTGTACTGAAAAAAGGTTGGTAACATCTTAGATGTTCTCAATAGGAGTTGTTTGATTTTTTAATGATAATAATGGTATAATAATAATATATGATATAGGGATTACATCAAAATGGAATAAATTTAGTGGACTACCTCTATTAAATAGAATAAACACTTGATTTGTGGTGGCCATCTAGATAGTGAGAATTGGATTGCTTAGGACAATAAGATGACCAGGAGATGAATATTACCTTTAAGGATACACATTTTTCATAATAAACCTTGATATTTTATATGAATTAGAATGTAACTCAATGAATTCAAGAGGAATACATTTACTAGTTGACCTTGTGGTAACCTTTGGCATGAGAGTATTGCTTGGATGATGTTATGAACTCTATAGTCTAAATAATTTTGATGATGATGGATGTCCTCCTCTACTACAAATAATTCTCTTTAGATCCAAACTTTAGTTATGCCATGGATAATATTATACCACTAGGAATGCCAAAAACTATTGTAGCATTAATTTTCATGCATGGAAAGAGCTATTTAGGCTATATCCAACTAGGATACAAAATGGGAATAACCTTATGTTATGGGTATCCTGTAGTGAGGTTGAACCTTTAGAAAAGGTTGGATTCCTCTTGGTAGATCACCTAAACTAATCTATTTCTTGGACAAGGAGGAGAAATTGACAATAATTCATAAAAACATGTAAAAAGGGTGATGTACTAATGTTTTAAACACTTATAATTGCATAATACACAATATTCAACACTTTCAAGCCTGTAAATATCACTTCACTCACTCTTTGATTAGTTTTCACATAATTAATTAAAAAAAGAGCAAGAAATAGGTATCAATCTAGCACGGGAGGGTGGATCTCAGACCCTTTCCACTTTTAAGCCAATCAATAAACTATCTATGGTGGTTATAATGACCTATGAAAGCTAAAAAATAATTCATGAAGGTGAGAAAAATCAGAGAGGTAAAGGAAATTAGACATTCACTTAACCACATTAATGAATTCATAGAATATACTTCACTTTAGCTTATAAATGGAGGAATTTAGTCTTTTATTGCATCAAATAGGTGTTGAGTAGAAAAATTGTCATAGCCTAGGCATGCCAAAAAGTATAAGTCTCCTTTTTTGGGGAATAAAATGGGAGATATGTAAGAAAAGGGGAAGAGAGAGAGAGGAAATTAAGAAAAAAATCAATAAATTAGGCCCAACCACTTTTTGATTGATTATCATTAATCCTACCTCTATAAATTAACCTTCATTAGCTTCAAATAACTTTAAATCCCTCTCATTAGCTTATAGACACATTAGAAGATAAGAGCTTGTTGAGGATGATGAGTCATGATCCATTCAAAAGGGAAAAGTCTCCAAAGACTTTGAAACTTCATTGAATACTCTACTTACATTTCTCAACCTCCAAACTCTCTATTTTCTTAATATTACAACATTATGCTTCATATTTATGTGTTCTTTATGTTATTAGATAGTCACTTAATCTCATTAATTTGGTGTCCCTTTAGAACACAATTGTCAGAAGTCCCTATCCCTATGCCAAATTTTGTCTCTATCACAACTCTGCCTTTACCCTAAACCCCTAACATAGGTCTACTATAGATGAAAACCAATCCCTTTATTGGTTTTCATATAGACTTAATCTTAATGAATATATATAGGATACCTAATCGCTTGATCATGAGTAAGATATATAAATTATGTCTGAGGGATTTTGATAGGTTTATCTAAGCTTTAATGGTGGTATATGAATCTACAAGTTTTTCTTCTAGTAACCTAGATCATATTTTGATCTCACATTTATACCTTTGCATGCTTGAGTGGTGAGATCCTTTAATTTAACATGTCCACCTATGTGGCATTTTCTTTTCATAATGCTACTTATATGAGCATTTCAAATCTAGACATGTGTCTTCATATATTTCCCCCTTATAATGTGATCAAATTTGATCCATCGATCTCCTTGAGAGACTCTTAGCTTTGACCTTCATCATTAGCCATCAATCTTCAATCTACACTTGATATTATGACACTTAGTAGTCACACATGATTTATATAGACCTTGTTATTAGTCTCTATCCATTTAACATGTTTTCACCACATGGAATCATTGCATGCAATCTAGGTTCATTGACATTTTGACCTTGATTTGCATTTTTGATCTACTTTTGCATGGTTAAACATATGCCATATATTTTTTATCTACCAGATCAAACATAGTCTATTGATTTATTTAAGAGTTCACCATGATATAGACACTTGTCACCATCATGTTTATTCTTAAAATCCACTAAAATTTTGACATCATGATCGTCATTGATTTTGAATTTCATGATTAAACACATGTTGTAGATCTACATTGAATTATTGACTTCACTATCACCTATGTGCCATTAATTTACTGATCTAATCAAGTGAGGCTTTGAAACTTGGTAGTCTTGTGTTAAATTTCAACCCATTTAAATATTTTTTAAATCTAAATAACAATTTCTTATAGCTTTAATTTGACATTTTTAGGCATGTCCCATACTGGTAGATCATTTTTAAAGACTTATATGTTGAGATAGAAAACACATCAAGACACCAAACTTGAAGGGGATGGCCTTGGTAAAAATACATTATTTTCTTGCAATCCTTCAACTTTGTTTGATTTCCCAAGTACAATTATGAAATTTATAACCAAAATGACCTATTCATTCTTACATGATGTGTTATGATAGTCTAGTTCCTTAAAATTACCAAATTCACACTTTAAGCTTGCTTAAAGTATTTTAAAATCTTGCAAGTGACAAGTTATAGGATCATGAAGTATGTCCTATCTTTTCACCATCAAATTACCTATTCAATAATGAATTTTCCCATCTTCTCTCACCACACCAGGAAAATTTTTCTTATGTAAGATAAATTTGGCCAATAGGCTGATTTTGAAGGTTAATGAGATGGTTTTGAATATGCATCATTTGATTTACATTATTGGTTTGAAAATTATTCACTTGATTGAGTGTTTGTAGAAAATGTTGATGAGTTTGGGTAGTATTTTGACTAGTGTGTGAATCATGTGAAGCATTGGTATTGGTATTAGTGGATTGGGTTGTACTATGAGTAGTATAATGCACCACACTAGTGGTGTGAGAAGCATTGGTAGAAAAACACACTAGCATCATAATTAGCATTTGGATGAAATGATGCACTAGTATAATGATTAGCATTATAAGAAAAATAATCACTAGTATCATTATTAATATTGGTATAAAAGTATGTAATAGTGGCATGAATAAGGACAAGGGCATTTTTAAAAGGTCCGCTAGAGGTTGAACCTACTATGTTAGTAAAGATACTTGGCATGGAGGTTTAAGAGGTCATATAAGAAGAAGTCATGGTGTGGGAAGGATACAAAATAGAAGGTAAGGGTTGAGAAGTAAATAAATTTTCTACCCTAAATCCATGAGAGAAGGTTGGGGAAGGTGAAAGAGGTTATTCTACTTCAGAACCTATCATAAAATTATACATGGTTGAAGGATCATTTCATCTATGTCAAAGAATTTTTTTAATGAATAAAATAATATTGGGTGTGTACTTTAATACACACTCATATTCTAAGGAAATCAAGGGATTATGAATTGAATATTAATGAAGAAGATTCCCATAATTAGTAGTGAGAGTGGCAATGTGAATATTGATTTCATTTAGAGTAGAAGCCACAAGCTATTTCTTGGGAAACCTATTAGGATGGGTAAGACTCATAATTTTTTTTGGATTCAACTCTATATTATATTTAAAAATGAAATTAATGATGATAAAATGAGGCTAAATAGTTTATGAAAATAAATATTAATAAATAGGATACATAATCAAACTATTTAACAATGTTTTGTAGAACAGGGAATATAAAAAATAAAAAGAGGACATAGTTGTGTAGGTTGACTATATACTACTAAATAGGGAACATGAAAATATATAAGAAGACATAGATAGATAGGTTTACTATGTACTACCTATATAAGGGGATGAATACGAAGATAAAGGGACACTATCAGATAGGTAGACTATATACTACAAGAAAATTGTTTTAATAATCTGTAAGAGACTATGTCGATAGGGATAATAGTGTTATAAAAATAGTTTTCAAGATAATATGTAAGAAAATTAAATTAAAAACATAATAAATTGGATCAATGTGATTGATCCAATTGGAACACATAACACAAACTTTTGACCAATGCTAGCTAAAGTAAGTTTTGAAATACAAAACATAATGATCAAAGAACAAGCAATAAATTGAAAATAAATGCTAAATAATTGGTCATTACTAAGTTTTATTAGATTTTAAAATTAATGTGATGTTAATTTGACTATAATAAGGAACTAGAAGGCAATCTAAGCATGGTTTTAGGAAGTTTATGATGAAATGGATCTATATTGGCAATGGTACTTTCTTGGTATTAGGGCCTACCCCCTCACTTAAAAATCCCTTAGTGATAAGGGTGTTGGGTGATTTGACAATAAATACCATCAACCACATGTTTATATTTGGCCACAAAACCAGGTCAGCTTCTCCCTTGGTGATGAAATCTAAGTAGGTAAACATTGAGAAGATAAATGTTTAATGTTTTTTGTGTGAAAAGTTATTTGATAGTGTGTGCAAAAGAGAAAAATAGTGTGAATAAATTAGTAATTTAAAAAACAACCTAATTAATCTATGTTTTTAAATATAATCATTCAAGTAATTGAAATGAATGGTAAATTAATTACTAGAAAAAAAAGGTTAATTTTTTGATTATGAAGAGTACATAATCAGTTTAGGTGATGTTGTATGGAAACAACATAGAATAGAGTCAACTAGCTTGATATTATTCTACAAAATTAAGATCTATAGGAATAGGGTCAAATAGGTTGATTATGTCTTCGAGATAGAAACCAATATATAAAATTATGTCAACATGTTGACCTAGTTGGATGTAGGGCTATAGTTTTACAAACTACAAACTTATGAAAAATAGTACTTAAAGAAGAAAACTAAAATGATAGAGAAGGTTAAAATGAAATTTGGTGGGATTAAAGATGTTTATATTTCAAAATTTTATACTATGATGATCAAGTTCTAATTCAAAAATTCTACTAATAGGGTTGACTAATTTTATAGAGTTTGAAAAACTTGTGTGCTGAAAAATATGTTGTGAATAGATTCAACTAGCTTGACTTTGTCTATAGACTTGGAGGCTAAAAAGGAAGAAATATAAATAGATTTAACCTATTTGAATATGTATGCAATCTTGTAATTAAATAATATGACTATGTCAAGCTAATTGATCCATTTACCTATATTTTGAGAAGACATACATAGATATAACAAGACCATTTTGGGGTAACTGTATAATAAACTTGTGCATAGACTATTAGAACTATACTTATAGGTTTTCTAAAACACTTCAATATGTATATATACATACATACATATATATATATATATATATATATATATATATATGATGATGATGATGATGATGATGATGATGATGATGATGATGATAATGATGATGATGATGAATGAAATAAAACCTAAAAGTTTTTTATTCATGTTAGGTTTACCATAATGTATACAAAGGGAAATTCAACTAATCTATTAGTCAATCCTAGTTAGGAGAAGATAAATCCTACTTACACTTTTGATTGTTAATACATTAGATATTCAAGGCCATTACCAAGATGTATATACTATACCTAACCAAGGGATACCTTACCACAATAACATCACTAGAGAGGGTTTCAAATCCTCTAATCAAGAAACACCATGCAATAACCCTAACTAGGTTCTATGTTTTCATATTCACAAAGTAACTAAAAAGTAAAGTAAATTCTAATCTAGTGGTCACCAAATCTTGTGGCACAAAGTGGGAGTAATAAACATAAAAATTAAACATTCATATAAGATATATACTCAAGTAAATGTATAGGAAATCATAATTCATGTGAGAGAAGTAAAAATGCTAATATATGTACTCTTAAAAAAGAGGAACAAAGTTAGGAATACTTAACTTTGAAGATGAATGAACTATGCCTCAATCTCTCCCTTGGCCAAGGTGATTCACAATATGTTTTTATGTTATGTAAGGATAATAAGTATAAGTCATCTCTAGACTACATGAATTCTATATTCATACAAAAGACTTATCCACAAGACAAGATCCATATCTCCAAAGAAAGTATTGAGACCCTAAGCTATGTTCCTCAAATAGAATGTTCGATAAGAAGATGTGTAACATTATATTCTTTTTCTTATCTTCTTAATAAATTATATAAATGGATGTGTATATATAAATAAATCTAATCTTAAACCTTTCTAAAATTTTAGTTGATAGGGTCAACCCAATTGACTCTATATCATTAATTGATTAAAATAAGTTAGGTCTCAATTTAGGTTTATTAAGGCTGACCTAAACCCATAACATGTTTTTGAAATTTATAATATAGGGTCAGCATAGTCTAATAGTTTAATGTAAGGTATAAAAAAGGGTTTTATGATTAGGAAGGGGACAAGTAAGGTGGTGAAAGTCTTAGAGGAGTGTGAAATTAGGAGGTAAGGCTTAAGGAAGTACATAAGAGAAGGTTATGTAGATAACAAGTGGTAGTATAGGGGAAAAAAATCATAAAACACACCAATGGTCTTCCCACCCCTTTCCCTGTACACATTTTAAGGTGTGCACTCAAAGATATTGAGACTTGATGGGTTCATGTAAGAGAGAAAACATCAATAATTGATAAATTTTTAAAATATTATGTGTATACACTATCAAGTCTAATGAATGTAATTTTATGGATATTAAACATGATGGTGTAGGTATGGTTATGAAAGAGAGGGTGGTACTCCATGATCACATCAAAAAAATAAGCAATAAAACATAAGAGCCCATGACATAGCCAAGGAGAGAGGAGGACAACCATTTTCATCACAAAGAAGATGAGTGGATGAAAAATGCATGTTTAGAGGACAAGATCAGTCCAAATATGATTCAAAGAAGGAGTGAGATCATGTTATCATGTAGAAATAAAATATAGGTATATCCTGGCCCAAGAACCAATTCAAAAAACATTCCAATAATTAAAGAGCAAAGACCCATCAAAGGAAAGCTACAAGCAACTGAACATGAGAAAAAGATAATAAAGGAAGAAAAAGGTAAGAAGCTAACATATTTAATGGATAATGTTACAATTGATTTTTTTATAGGTATGCATGATTATAGTGGGATAAAATTTTAGAAGAAGTGTTATGTTTTCATGAATTGAAATTAGTTAAGAAGACTCCATTGCAAGATGAGCTAGGAGTCTATGAGAAGACTCATTGTGACAAGGTGGAGTATCATTAAGATACAACCAAACATAATATCATTAAGAGTATAACAAGGGTAAATATGCCTAATAATTAATTATAGAATGAATACCAAGGAGAAATCATTATTAAGAATCAATACAAATAAGGAGTGTTGAACCAATCATGACCAATGAAGAATGAAGCTATGGAGTAAGAGTAAGTGTGAAGAATAAGAACCAGTTATTTGAGGTAAATTATAAGATAAATATGAGATGGAAATGGAAGATGAAGTGGACAAATATTTTCATCAGATCATGCACTTCATAGAGGTAGAGGATGAGTTGGTAAATAACCAAGATAAGGAAATGATACAAAGATAAAAGGACCAATTTAAGATAAATGAGAAATAAAAGAGGATAAACATCAATAGGAGATCATAACATTAGAGGATAAATAATTATAAAATAATAAATAAGTTAGAAAAGGTAAATTTGAGATATATCTCAAATTTTCCCACTTAGGGAGCTTGATTGAGATCATAATAAGTTTATATAGGTGTTAGCATGTCTGAAATAATTCATGGTCGTCATTTTTAGTTTGATATGTGTGTTATAGGTCTTATTGTGACCCTTAGGTGGTATTGATGTAATTAGGAGTCTTGATACATTATTTTATTATCTCTTCTATATTTTACCACAAAAATATATAATTTTAAATGTCAAATTTTTTAACTAGGCCTAGGGTGATGTTTTAGGATTGTGAGAAATGTAAAGGTTGGTAAATTTTTTTGAATGTTTGTGATGGTCCTAAAAGGAAGTACATGTGTGTATAAGGTATTAAATGTTAATAATTTTATAATTATATATATTTAGGAGGGGGTGAATCAATTATATTATAACATTTATTCAATTTCACTTATCATCTATGAAGCATTCATTCACATACATACATTAATCAATGTATAAACAAACATATATAAAAGCATACAACATAAGATATATGTGGGAAATAATCTTGGGGAATAAAAAAAATTTAAACAAATCTTTTAATAAAATCCTATAATCAATGAGTCAATATATTTTGAGGCACCAACACCATAAGGAACACCAACACCTCACTAATCAAGCACCAACTCAACTAGTCCTTTAGCAAGCACCAACTTGCAAGGAGGCACCAAACCCATAGGTAAGTCAGCACTGAATTAGATAAATATAATATATAATAAAAATTTTAAACTCTTTTATTACCCAACTTATGATTATTACCTATTTTTTCTCTTCACACTCTTCTATCTCTTTCAAATAGCGTATTAGACCTCTTCACTCAACTAGCGCTCTACTTGGTAAAACTAGGTCATATGACCTTAATAATCACCATAAAATCAATTTTATAACTTAATTACATGATAATAACACATTTATTATGGTATTAAATCCATATAAATTTTTTCTCAACTTCTATTTCACTCGCTCAAATCCTCAATATTCCAATTAGTCAAATTAGGCCTATTAGACCTTTTTATACTTGACTCTTAATCTCACCCATATTAGTCAGAAAAAATGCATTACCATACTTTTATATTAATTTTAATATATCAAAAAAATAATTTAAAAAGTGAAAAAACCACTACATAAGTCAGTCATCACCCATAAGGATTAAAACCACCATTAGGCCTAATAGAGACTTGATGCAATTATGCCTTCTACAAGCACACATTTCACTTTAGTCACATTGGAAAAAATTGAGCCTCCAAAAATGCATTAAAAACATAAAAAATTATTAAATTATACCCATTATAATCTCACCTTATGTCCCCAACACCACTTATCTCATTTCACTCATTGAACCATGCCATTAGGTATACTCACAATTAGGCTTTCTCACTACCAAAAAGTTGCCTTGAATATATGAAGGATACACTAAAATTTGAAATAAAAAAATAAAAAAATCACATGGATAAAAAATAAATTAAATAAAACTCATAATAATGTCCATTATACTACACCATATGAGAAAAATACCTCAAACTGATCACTTTCATATGCTCACTCAAAACTATACACAGGTTTCAAAACCCAGTCAAGAACCGTTGAATTTTCACATCTTCATAGGAGTTTATCATGAATAAAAATAAATTAGAATTATTATATTATATATATAACAACTTAATGTGAATTTTATTATTCAAATATATTCATAATGACCCAAGAACATCATTCTCACTCACACATAGAAAACTGCTTGTGGCTCCAAAAACACAATCATAGAAACCAAGATTTAGAACACATGTGTGAAAAAATTTAATAAATTAAAATGGGTTTATATGATAATTAATCTTAATAATAACATATTTAAATAAATATATTACATGTTTCAATATCAATATTGGTCTTACAGACCAATCTCATGTCTTCACCCTACACAAACCTCACTATATTAAATAGGTCACTATGAGAATGAATTTTTGATTGTATATAATCATATTAAAATATTATATTCAAGGGATAAATGTGGTATAGGTATTAAAAAATAACACCATTCATTTGGTTCCATCCATAATACACTTTAATCCATCCCTAATCTCATTCTCATTTCTATCTGGTTTTCTCACTGTCTTCCTCATTAGTCCTATTTAAAGATAGGTCAACTTTCATGACCAATTTATAATATTTAAAGTATAAAAAATAATAATAATAAAATTTGATAATAATATATAGGTATAAATATTCAAACTTGAACAAATTTCATGATTTGACTTGCTCAACCCTACCTACTACATAAAAAATTTGAGAAGGGGTTTCGTATAGCTTCCATTCATTCTACTGACAAAAAAATACCACCTGGAGAAACCTAAGAGACTAATATACATGATAAAATAATAAAAATAGGTCATATAATCCATTATAATTAATTTCAAACAATATGTTCTCTATCAGGTCATTATGAGGGTTTTAGGAGGGTTTAGACGGCCTACCATTCTTAACAATCATTCATAAAGAATTTCCTTTAAACTCCAAAACCAATGTTAGGAAATTTAATATAGGACCCTTAAAAAACTACCATGAGATGATTATATCCTCATGAAAAGGTTAAAAATTCCATCAATCATAATAAATTCCTTCTCATGTTTACAATACCAAATTTTGTGTACTTAAGAAACTTTAACACCAATTTTCATGCTTTATCCTTCAAAATTTGACCTCATATTTGGTAAAAAAACTTGATAAAACCTATCACACATATAAAAATTATCTTAATATCTCTATCACCTTGGCACATGAATTTTACCCCTCATTAGGCCATACTAAGTCTCCTTACATAATAGGCCTTGAACTATTAGTCATACTCAGACCTTGAACACACCTTGAAACCTCATGTGCTATTATCAAAACCTAATTATCATGTCATACAACATCATAACATGCTCACACAATTCTAATCCTATTATCATAAGTATCTTATTACTCACGTCATCATGCTACCAAGTTTATACCTTCTTACTAGATCTCTTCATGCAAAGACTAAGCCAAGAACTGACCTAGAAACTTCCTCTAAAATATTATACAACTTGTAGACACCTAAATCTATCCAATGATAACCTCCAATTAGGATTTTGTCCAATTTCCACTCAAAACACACAATTTGGCCTAAAAACACTAAAATATGCAAAATTATGTGAAAATGACATATTCAAGTGCTAATTTTGTCCAGGGTATCCCAAAATGGGGTAATGCAATTTATGGGCCAGCTAACTTTGATCAGTTCATTATGAGTCAAAATGCCAAATTTACACCTGGGTGCTCTAGATTGATCTTTCCTATCATATATTTTACACAATATGCGTACCTTTGATATTTGTTTTTGACAACATCTTAAATAGGAATACGGTACCAATGCATTTGATAGTGCCATCTAATTTTAATCTAGTCAAATTTTGGACCAATAAAAAGACATTTTGATCAAATTGAGTAATTTGTGCACAAAGTGCTTAATCATGCTTAAGATATAATTAACACAAATTAAGGAATAATTAATAATTCCATGGAAACTTGTTGAATAATTGTTTTTAGAAATGAATATCGAATATCTACATCATCACGTGACCTCATTTCTTGAGAAGACATCCCTAAGCCATAAATGCCACAAATATCAGAATTCATGCCTCCCATGCCTCATCAATTCCCTCCATGATGCCCTCCATGCCTATTAATTTCCCCTTCTTCCAATGTTATGATGGGGACAATTATGAATTTAATTCCAAAAATTGAATTAATACTTAACCACACATCTCAATCTTGAGATGGATGGTTCAAATTGATTTTAGACATTCTAAAAAATATATAAATAGAAGGCCTCACAACATCATTTCTAATATTTTTTTATGCAAAGTTACAATGCGAAATTGGTTCCAAAATATTTAAGCAACTAGTGTTACCATTCTAAATTGATGCCAAGCCAAGCCAAGCCAAGCCATAAGCCGAAGGTGCCAAGGAGAGATGGAGGTAGCCAAGCTTCCATTACCAAGGATTTTATGAGCACAAGCTGAGCAAGCCACTACAACAAGCATTTTGGAGCATCTAAGGAAGGTAAAAGAGTTTTATTTTACATTTTAGCTATGTGTTTCATTCATGATTATTAACTAAGCTCTCCCTAGTGTCTAGTCCTAGAGATGTTATGTTATTAGTGTGCTTATTTCATTTTGTTTTCATTTTGGAACTAACACCATACTAACCATACTCTCTTGAGTCAAATTCTTAGAGCACATTATGGCACACCCAGTGGGACTAGATGCATCTTACACCTGAAGGAGATCCTTTTATAACTCTAAAATATTTATTTAAGCCTTTAAAACTCTTGCAAATTGATTTTCTAACTTTATTTTACCATTTTTGGTTGCCATGGTTTTTACATAGTAACTGCCATCAGTAAAAATACTGACATCAGTTACCTATTTTAACATATGTTGGTTATAAAAACCAACATTAGCTAGATATCAGTATCCATAACTGATATTAGTGGTATTAACTGATGTCAGTCACTATTTTTCAAAAAAACATAGACATGAGAGCTAGTTTTTCCAACATTTGTTGTTTCAAACTCAAAAGATCTTCAAATCTAAAGGACATGCTAACAATTTTTTGTAGGACCAAGTTGGATATTTTCTTAAAACATGTTTAAATCACTTTTGCATGCTTAAAAACTGATTAGGAACCTTGTTTTGGTGTTTAACAAAGAATTTAGGTGTTTTTGGTGAAAGTTTTTCAAAGTTTACAACTAATATCAAGGGGTCAAATGAACACCACCAAACATTTCCTTTTGGGCTTAAAATTAAACACACTTGACAATTATTATTTGCAATAGTTGTTTAATCAAATATTGTTTAGAAAAAAGAGGAATGTTGTGTGTATGCACTTCCATTTGTCCCATATAGGGAACCCTTAGAATCAAAAGTGCCATTCTTATTGCAAATAGCCTAGTCCAAGGCTTAGAAAGAAAGTCATTTAAATCACTCCCCAAAAAACTCATCAAATTTTGGGTGATCTTGAAAATGACCCTAAAGTCTTTCTACTTTCATGATTTATTTATTTTTATGCATCTTGGCTTACGAGAGGGACTTGATCACCTCCTACAAGTTCTTTAGGGAAGCTTTGACCTGGGGTTTCATCTCCCATCATTTATTTCATTTGGCTCCTTTGGAGTTGCACAAGGGGCATAGTGGCATTTTGGACATCGTAATACACTATGAAAATAGTAGGATGTAGTGGTTACAAAAAGGAATAGACCTTTTTACAATAAGCCAAGTGATACATACCTAAAATCTATGATTTTCCTTTGCATTGTTTGGCATGAAAGTCATTTTGCAATTTATTCCCCTAGATCATTTAGAAATTTGTTAGATTTTATACAAATCCCAACTCACCATAGAAGTATTATTGGTGCAAGGTTCACCTCAAGGTCCATGTCATAGTACTATCACCTGAGATAAGGGGGTGTAAAAACCCTACTATATAATGTGCATTTACTTTTGGATGAACACTTAAAATCCTCTTAAATGATGTATATTGATGGATTCCAACAATACCAATCAACCTTGTTAGTTTAGGATTTAAGGGCGATTAGTTAGTTGGTCTTGTCCTACATTTAAAATATTGTTTGGAGTCAGCACTTGGTGTAAATAAATAATCCAAAACTAAATACATGGTCCTCCTTTTATTTTGAACAAAGAGGCATTATGCTACTCACATGAGATCATCAAAAGATTGAGACCCATAGCAGCCACTTTAGAATAGTCATGCTACCCAATTGAGTATAGAACTTTACCAATGTTGTTTAAGTCCTTCACTTATAATCCAAATTTAGAATTACACCTTTACAATTTCATAGGGTTGATGTATTAAGTGGGTTCACCATTTGCACTAAACTTGAGGGAACTTAGGTTTAATTTCCAATTCGGGTTAAAGGCCATTTTAGACTCATAATCATTATCATCACTCAATAAACTTAAGCCACTTTGTGCTAAACACTTTCACTTTAAGTATATACACCACCATATTTTGAGTTAAGAAAAGTAGTGTTATGCTATTAGACTTGTGGAAATTGTCTTTGCCTTAGAGAGTTTTTGAAACAAACTTTTTGTCACACCCTTTTGGGTAGTATAACATCATTATGTTTCCAAATCATTTGAATTTTTTTTTTCACAGACCCTTTTACATAGGGTTCTAAATTTGTTCCTACATTTTCAAGCCAATCTAAGTGTACTTTTGATCCTTTGTCTAAAACATAGTTATATTGTTCACCTTTATATAGCCTATTTATCAAAATAAATAAGCTTTATACCATTATTTAGGATAAAATAAACTATTGCTAAAGTGCCTTTTGTTTCATACCTTATACCTAGCTGATCAAGTTCATATCCAAGAATCAAATACCTAGTGTTTGTTAGAAGTGTTTCAAATTTTTTAGATTAAAACTTTCATCTATCTTTCAAAGTCTAGATTTTAATACCATTTGGCCAAGATTCCTATCACATGCCTGGTTTGAACCTAGATTTTGATGTTGCATTTACCCAAAAGACCTAGTAACTTTTAATTTCCTAGATTAAATTGATTTGAAACACTTCAACCTTAGAGTTTGGCATTTCAATTTTTTGGTCCATTTACTTGCTTATCTTTGTGTGAATACTGAAATGTTAGATACTTTATGCTAGTTTATTTCCTCACAAATATTTTCATAAACATTTTGATCCTTTTGGAAAATCTAGACCAAGTTGAAACATCATCAGTTTTAGATATTATCATTTTTTTAGAGTTTGTATGAATCTTTAAACTTTTATCATAAATCATTGAACATGGATCCCAACATGTATTCCTAAACTCATAGTGGACTCATGTATAATCCATGGATTAGTAATGTAATCACGTAGGAAGAAATGGTGCAAGACCCCTATGCAGATAATATTTCTTATGAGATGGATTCTTATCCCTCTTATAATACTTAGTTAGGGGCACAAAACCAAGATCCATTGGATAACTATTTGGTTAACACACCACCTTATTTAGAATAAGACCAAGAGAAAACCACATAATATCTAGCTATAATATCCATAATGGATGAGCTATTTCTTCAATAATCATATTCTACTAATACGTCTTCCATGTATGATCCATTTTTGTTTGAGTGACATTTGTTAGAAAACAAAGATGAGATTTTGGTTAGAGCCATAGAGGTAGGGGCCAAGTTTTTATCAAAAATTCCCCAAGAAAATTTACCAAGTCTATTAAGAATGCCCCACAATATCATTTACGATCAACATGGTTCTTCTAGAAATCCTATGGCTCTAATCTAAACAACGTATTAAGACCCTAATATATCCAATCAAGGAAAAAATGTCATGAAAGATCACTTTAACCAAATGCAAACAACATACCAAACCTAACTAAATTTATCACATGATTTAAATTGGATGAACATGGTAAGTAAGCCTCTCACTGACTTACTACCTTCAATAGTAGTGTTTGTAAACTTCACTAGACAAGAGAATTTGATTTTTGACCCATTTGTAAAAATTAATCTGATAGATAACTTGATACATATGCTAGTTATTAAAAAAGTGTCTTTGGCCTCTAAATTGAATAATGAGCCGAACATAGTAGACAATTTGTAAATAATTCCCAATCCTAATCAAAGTGGTACTCAACTAGTTGCTTCCTCGGGTGTACAACCTACAGGATTAGGTAATCAAAAAACATCTTATATCACACCTCAATGATAGAATGTGATGAATATTACTCCTCCTCAACAAGTAATTATTAGTATTCCACATCAATAGGTACAATTTAGTGTATCAACACAATAGAGGATAAATATATTACCACCTCAATCAGGGGTAACAAATGTACCACCTTGCTAGGTAATGACAAACATACCAGTTCAATTTTAGGCTAATATGCCAATTCAAAACCAAGAAATGACTAGTCAATAATGTGAAAATATTGGTCAATGATAGATGTTGAATCTACAACTCACTTTTACTTCCTCATAGGGATTCATGTAATAATGAGGTCCCCATATTTCTTAAATACCTAATAGATAATCATTGGTTCAAAATGTGCCACAAATTAAGAGATAAGGTCTTGGTCTACAAGTTCCCACTTAATAATAAGGTTTGATTAGTCAGTAACGTATCCCTTTTCAACCATAGTAGGCATAGTATATTTATATCCCCCATCCCAACCACAAAATCCTCTAAGTTAAACCTTTATCATCAACCTAAACTAGAATATTATACAGCCAAATATGCAATTTCATGTACATCCTAACCATATATGCAAGTTCCTAGTCCATTCCCCAACTAAACAAATGTACCCCAATAGGTGCCTCCATCATACCCTGGTCAAAGTGTCCTACTTCTGACCTCTTATCCATTTTCCCAAACTAACATTCTCCCTCAAACCAATATCCCTTCCAGTTTCCTATCCTAAGAATTACAATGGATGAAGGATGTAATTGCTACTATTTAGGTGAGGAATTAGACTAAGAAGTTCAAATTGGATGATGTGTTCTTATCCATTCAACATGGATTATTTATAAATATCATTTCCTCCAAGATATGAATAACCTAAATTCAAGAAATATAAAGGAAAAGGTGACCCTAAGGCCCATTTGATTAAATTATTTGTCGCATGTCAACCAGTGGCATATAGTGACATATACCTTTTTATATTTTTTCCAATGATCTTGGTTGGACAAGCCTTGGAGTGGTTTTTTAAGTTGCCTAAGAATTTATTAATAGACTTTGATGATCTTTCTGATAAATTTGTGTAGCACTTTTCCTATAATATCGAGCATGAGATTTCATTAGTAGACCTAACACAAGCAAAGCACAAAGATGGTTAGAGTTTTTCAAGTTATTTATAGTGATGGAGAGCCCTTTCAAGCCATTTCACCCATAATTTACTAGATAAACAATTATCCGTTGTGTTTACTAAAAATTTACATAGTGAGATAGCCTATCATCTGGAACTACAATGTGCACATGCATTCAAGGAGATCATTGATAAAGGTTTGTCGATCAAGTAGGTGCTCATAAATAAAGGATTCATCAATCTTAATTAAACTAATCAAAATCAAGGTACCAATCAAGTGAATGACCAACATCCCATTCAAGTGCAAACATCTCAATCAACACAAGCCAATAACCAAGAAAGATTGAAGTAATTCAAATGCAATAGGAATGTTATGGGAAATGGAGTAATAAAATCTTGTCATGTATAAATTGTGAAAACATCATCTATACCACCTTTTAAACTTACTCCTACCCAACAACCTCTCTAATTGATGCTACAAGCACAACAACTAAAACCTACCCAATAAATACAACAACTATTACCATTACAAACCCCTCCTCCTAGAAGAACTATGCTTGCACATCATGTCTTTAGTTACCTAGGAGAACCTATTGAGTCTATATATTACAATATTTCTACCACTAATCTAATTACTTGGCGCATACTAAAGCATTATCTACAAGGCATTTGTTACCCTGATTGGTATTGTGAAATGAATTTTGTGACTATCATTTGGTCAACGGGCATAATTTATGAAGATGTGTCCAAATAAATCATTTAATTGAGAAAATGTTGGATAATAGGGATATAAAATTATATAAAGGTGATTATACTTATAATCAAACTCTAGGGATATACCAAAACCCTTTTCCTTGACATAACAATCAATAATAGAAAAACAATCAACAATAATAACAACAATGGCTAATACAACAACAAAATAAATAGTTTCAAAATCAAAGGATAAACCAATAAAATCAATATAATCAGTAGTAAAATCCATAATGATAGAATAATGGACAAAAACAAGGTCAAAATGGTAACAACCAATAAACCTACCATGCAATTGCACATGAGTACAATAGGATTGTAGGTCATATTGCAGGGGGTAGCATTAATACCATCTCCATTAATCCTAGACCAAGTACTACTCAACCTAGACCATTGATAAACAACACTATTCAGCTAAATCACATGGATAATCCTTATTTGACTTGGGAGTACATACATGCAAACCAACAAACTAAGACTTCCTATTTTGGATCTTATAGTGACAACTCATTCTTGTCACATGACCACATGCAAGTGCATCAGTAACCGAGATTTGTCATATCTAGTCCCACACCCTTTCCAATAGTAGTTAGTAATAATGGTCGAGTATTTAATCCCAATTGTGTAATCACAACTCAGAGGTCAAATATTACTATCCCAATCCCATAACCATTTACCACTTTACCTATCATCTAATAAATCATTCAGTCTTGGAATAAACCATTCACTACTGACCAAGACAAGAAGTTTGATATTGTGAAACAATTTTAGAAGACACCAACATAAATTTCTATTTTAAATTTGATACGAATGTCAATAATCCAAAAGCACAACTTGAATGAGTTTTTGACCCAATCCACTATTGCTAGTGACATAAGCCCAACAAGTCACATTCAACCAAAGTGATATGTCTTCCCTTGGCCCACTCCATAATAATCCATTATACATAGACTATTATATAAGATGACATAAAGTGAAGCATTCCCATGTAGACAATGGATCTAGCCTCAACATAGTGTCTCTCAAGCTCATCAAGCTTCTTGAGTACACAATGATAGATCTCCAACCAGAAATAATGACTATCATAGCCTATGATAATGAGGAAAGAGAATCACAAGGCACCATCATTTTGCCAATTATCATTCATCCTTTGACTCATGATACACTTTACTATGTACTTGATCTTGAGTTATCATACAACATAATTCTAGGTAGGCCTTGGTTACATGAGATTCATGCAGTCCCATCAACACTACACTAATGTATCAACTTTTCCCAATCAGGGATGGAAGTGAATATTTTGGGAGATTTATACCTATATGAACACTGGAATCATCTTGAGGCTAAATTTCAAAGCTATAATTATCATTACAACATGAATCCAAGTTCTAAGTAGGATAAAGGAAAGGCTATACTTATTGATCCTTCACCATAAAATTTCATAGATCCTAATACCTTGGACTCCCTTTCCCACATGCTACCTCTTAAAGCTTCTAATCATTTCACCATTTTAGATAATGAATCAAGAGAGTATGTGACCCATGATACATTTCATATTGCCAATCTTCCTCAAAATCTAAAAACTTTTGGGTGACCTAAAGTCACCAGCATATGCACTGGCAATAAAATAATAAAGATAAGGGACCTGTCACATTTGTACCAAAATCTAGTCTAGGACCTGACCCTCTTGAAGGGGATGAATCATGCTTATATAATGACAACCAATCTGATTGTTATAAAAATGAAAAGTATCTTATTCCCAATAGGATCATGAAGAATCACAATTATGAAGGAAGAGGCCTCAGACCAAATCATCAAGGAACCATTGAGCCAATTTCTATGACTAAGTATGAAATACCTTATGGATTTGTATTTAAACTACCTAGGGGTGACCCCACATATCTTATTCAAACTCCATCACTAATGACTAGTGATGATGATGCTGATAGCAAAGTAGAATCTGATCATAGCCTTACTTTTGATAACCTAGTTGAAACCAATCTATTTGATAACAATTCCATTTGTACCCTTACCTTGGTTGTTCATCACAACCCTTTGCCATTATATTATCCCCAACTAATAGATTGGGACCAACAAGAATCTAGTCTGCTAATTGATGAGTTCCAAAATGATGAGGCATTCTATGATTTCTTAGGCCTTAGAGACAACATTCCATTGGGAGATCACAAATTAGGATTCTCAATCACATTGGATCCTACAGCCTATTTTGGAGAGCGAGTGAACACCCTTATCCAAAAATAAATAATTTAAACATTGAGGTCCCAAATTAAAAACCTCTTCGAGGCACTTTTTAACCAGGGAAAAATTAAAGATAAAGGCCAGTCTAGTGGTGAAAACCTATTTTAGGTTCCATTAGATGGGTGTGTTCATTCTTATTTAAATTTAGACTAGGAGACCACCAATGAAAAACTTGCCTATGGATCTGAGCTTGGTTTTAAGCAACAACAAGTATGTGATCAAATTCCTCAAGAATTTCTAACTATTTTTGTCACATGGCGAAATCTCCCATTAGGGGATTTAGATTCATCATGCTTAGGAGAAGTTGAATATAAAGTCCTAATAGGGGATCCTAACATTATCCAATAGTTTAAGTCATTGCCTACTATCCTAGAAGACGGTTTGACCCTTCTAGTCAGAGATACCATGGAGGTAAACATTAGGAATTCATCAGACCTAAAATGGATAAAATTAGGCACATCCCTCACTAAGGAGTAATGTGATGTATTTATAACCCTATTAAGAGAATTTTTAGATATCTTTACATGGGTGTACTCTAACATGCTAGGTTTAGACCTTACCTTGGTTCTACACCACCTTGTGGTTAATCCAGACACCAAACTGGTAAAACAAAATTTATGTAAGATGCATCCTTGAATTGTTGTATTATTAAATAAAGAGTTGGAAAAACTCTTAGAATCAGGATGTATCCAATCCATTGACTACTTAGAATGGATCTCTAATGTAGTACCTATTAGTAGAAATCCTGAAACAATCAAAATTTGTACTAATTTTTGAGACATCAACAAATATTATCCTAAAGATGATTTTCCATTGCCTAATATCGACATGATCATTGATTCCATGAAAAGTTATGAAATGTTTCCACTCATGGATGGCTTTTTAGGATACAATTAGATCATAATTATGTTATAAGATCAACATAAAATAGTTTTTACCACTCCATGTGGAACATTTTGCTATTAGGTGATGCCATTTGGCCTTAAGAATATGGGAGACACATATCAAAGGGCCATGACTGTCATATTCCATGATATGATGCATGATATTGTTGAAGACTACATTGATGACATAGTAGGAAAATCCAAGACTAGGGTTTACCATTGAACAGTGTTGCATAAGATATTTGAAAGACTACAAGAGTACAAAGTTAGACTCAATCTAAAGAAATGTGTGTTTGGTGTAACTTCAAGAAAATTACTTGGCTTCATCATGTCTCATTGAGGTGTTGAATTTGATCTAGCTAAAATCCATGATATAACCAAGATGCCACCACCAACTAATTTAAAGAAATTCCATAGTTTATAGGGTAAGATCTAGTCAATCCAATAATTCATATCTTAGTTAGAATAAAAGTGCCATCCATTTACACACTTTTTAAAGAAAGGAGTTATATTTCACTAGGATGATCACTTCCAAATAGATTTTCAATAGCTCAAAGACCATCTTGTCAATCTACCTATTTTATTACCTCTTATGCCAAGAAAGCCATTTTTTTATACCTGTCAGCTATTGATCATGCCCTAGGGGCACTCTTGGCTCAACATGATGACAATGGAGAAGAGCATACTATATACTACTTAAGTAGTACCTTGGTTACATATGAACATAACTATGCACCTATTGAAAAATATTGTCTAGCCATGGTTTTCATAGCTCAAAAAATGTATCATTACATGTTGAATAATAAAACCATGGTAATTGTAAAGGTATATCCACTCAAGTATATAATATCTAAAATAACTTTACAAGTTAGAATGGCTAAATGGATCATGTTTCTCAGTGAGTTTGACATAGAGTATGTTAATCAGAAGGCAATCAAGGGACACTTTATTATAGATCAACTTGTTAAAGTACCTCTCATGGATGCATAGCCACTCAAGTTTAAATTTATTGATGAATCCATCATGACTATTATTAATACCCCCTTGAGGAGTAGCCCTAGAAGATGTACTTTGATGGTTCATTCACTGCACATGGATCAAGGGTAAGCCTATTATTTATTACACCACAAGGGGATCTAATCCCTAAATCCTTCAAAATTAGCTTCCCTTATACAAAAAACATGGTGGAGTATGAAGCACTTGTTGTAAGACTTTGACAAGTAGTGAATTTAAATATATCTCATTTATAGGTTTATGGAAATTCTTAATTAATCATCAATCAAGTCATAGATCATTTTTAGACTAAAGATGACAATCTAGTCCCATATAAAGCCATGGTCGACACTCTTAAACAACAAATTATCAACATTCAATTTGAGCACATACCTAAGGCTAATAACAGAACTAAAGATGTCATGGCTACTATTGGTTCTCTAATTAGACAAATAGATAAAACTAGAGAGTATTAGTTCCTCATCAAGAATTTGTTAGCATCAGCTCATAAACCTTTAATCATTACCATGATTTGTGATATTTTTGGTCCTAATTCTATCTGGTATTCAAACCTTTACAACTACCTTCATGATCAAGTTCTACCACCTAACCTATCTTGAAAACAAACCAAATCCTTCATTCATCATTTTGCTCATTATACTCTACTTGGATCCACTCTTTACCATCATAGTTTTTATGGAACTTTGCTTCATTGTTTAACTTTGGTAGAGTCTTCATTAGTGTTAAGAGAAGTTCAAAAAGGAGTATGTGGAGCCCATTATAGTAGGGTGGTTCTATATAAAAACTCTTATGTATTGGTTATTATTGGGCCAAAATAGATGCAGATGCCATTGCATATGTAAATAAATGTGAGAAATGTCAATGGCATGCTAATATGATTCATGCCCCAAAAAAAACTCTAAAATTGATGTTGATAACATGGCCATTTTCTACATGGGGACTTGACCTCATTGGGAAGATTAATCCCACTTCATCTGATGGCCATAAACATATCCTTACCATCACTAACTATTTCACTAAGTGGGTTAAAGCTATACCCCTCACATGACTAGAAAGCAAATTTCCAAATTCATCTTCAACCATCTCATCTATTGCTATGGTATTCCCTCTAACATTATATCTGATAATGGAGGATGATTCAAGAACAAATATGTAGACTAGCTATGTACCAAATATAACATCACACAATACTTTTTTATAACATATTACCCTTAAGGTAATGGCTAGGCTAAGGCATCTAACAAAACCATTGTCAATATTCTCAAAAATATTGTCAATGATGTCGATCATGATTATCACCTCTAGTTATTCCCTACCCTTTGGGCATACCATACCAATCATCATACCCCCATAGGAGCCACTCCATACTCACTTATTTATGGTACTAAAGTCATCCTTCCTATTGAGGTTGAATTACCTTCACTATGCATCTCTTTCAAGCATGTCCTAGATGATCATGATTATCGAGTAGCTCACTTACAATAGCTAGACCCATTGAATGAAAAACTCATGGCCATGCTCAACAATCTTAAGGCATATTAGAATCAACTCAAAGGCCACTATAATCAACATGTTAAGTATAGAAAATTTGAACTTGGTGATCTTGTTCTTAAATAAAACCAAAAGAATACCATGGCCGAGAAGAAACATAAATGGAAATTCAAACCAAACTAGATAGGGCCTTTCATCATCACTACAAATTATGGATCAGGAGCATATAGGCTTGCCACAATAGATGGAGAGGAACTTTTAGAGCTAATGAATATTATTCATTTCAAGTGGTACTATGATTAAGTGCTAAGGTGTATTGTCTATAAGGACTATTTTAGTTATACCTTTTTGTCACTATTTTTATTTGTATAAATGCCATTCTTATCTATCCTCTTTATCATATCCACTTTCCTCTTCTTACCTACTAACTTAGTGTGTTCTAAAGCCTAACCTATTTGACCTTGGTTTTTATCATTCATTACGCAGTTTCAATATTGAGGTATCTGGTTAGTTTTCTTAGTTGGTTCAAGAAATATAGATAGAGATCATATTTTGGGATAGTGTGAAAAAAGTTTTGGAAATTGCATCCTTCATTTGTTATTCTTTCTTACCATCAGTCTTGATACTAATTATAAATATCTTTGGAAAAATTAGTACCTTTGATCTATGGCATTATGTCCTAGTTACAACTGCATATGGGCAAACTAGGGGCAACATTAATCTTTGATGTACCAACTTGCCATTTATTATGTCATGTTGTGCTTTTTTACCAACTGTGCCTACTTTTTTTTAATTGGCTACCACACTAGTTGAATTCCTTCACTAAAAAGGTAGAACTATAGTGACTTGAGGTCCTACTCTGGGACTATGTAGGCAGTGTTCAATACTTGTTGAGGTTAGCTCAGTTAACCTAAGCCATGATCTCATCATTTTTCAAGAAACCTAAGCCATGCTCTTTCCATTTTGTGAGTAACCTAAGCCATGCTTTTGCCATTTCATGAGCAACCTAAGCCACACTCTTGACATTTTGTGAGCAACCTAAGCCATATTCTCACTATTTTGTGAGAAACTTAAGTTTGAACACTCTTTCCATTTTATGAGCTTGAACCATTTAGTGTCTCATCATTCTTGATTGAATTTAGACACTCCAAAAAAATTGTTAGAAAAGAACAAAAATATTGACCACTTCTTTGAACAAAAACATTGTATCTTACACTTGAATTTATCCATAATCATATGTTTACATTGTCATCATGGTTTCTATCATTGGTGCATTATTTTATATTAAGTATTGGATTATGGGAGTTAGTCTTCATGCATGTTTTGACCAAGTCTTTATGGTGTTCTATCATGAAGCCTACCATCACATGATATAACAAACCTCACCTTCATGAATTCTATTCAACAATGGTGGCATCTCTTTGATATTGACATCCTGATTCCATCCTAATCATTTCCTAAATGGAGTAATTAACCATGAAATAATTTCAACCTTTATTAGTTTGGATGAGCATCTCCCTACTAGTAGGCTATTTCAATTCATCATTACCCTCTGTGTTAAGTTATCATCATCCTCAACCAAGTTTATCATGTTTGTCATAATTGGGGTCTAATGATTATAACCTCCTATGGGAAAATCATTGCACATCATCCTAATTGCATTTATCAATGATTATAACTACCTTTGGGCAGATCATTATGTTGTCACCACTTTAATTTTTTTGCCCATATAGGGGTGATTGATTATCTTGTTTGTCTATCCTAACTGGGGCAACTCCATCTTGTCAATGATTATAACTACCTTTGGGAAAATCATTGTGTTATCATACCAAATTGCCACTATCAGGGTACAATGTTTATAACCACCTTTAGGAAAACCATTGTAAACCACCCACATGAATTATCAATGATTTTAGACTATTTTCTCAATATCATTGTGTTTTTACCCCATCATCTTTCCTTTCTTTGGTCCCCTCATTTCACTTCTTTCTTTTTGAGGGACCATTTGATGACTTACTTGTGCCAACCATTCCTTCAAGGGTGCATCATACAATTAGTTTATAATCATTGTAGTTGTAGGCATATAGGACCTTTTCATTATTTTAGAAGATCTTGCTATGCTTATAGCTTGCAATGCCTTCCCAAATAAGGGCAAATTTTAGACACCTAAATTTGGCCACCGATAACCTCTAATCAGGGTTTTGGCCTAAAAATACTAAAACATGAAAAATAATGTGAAAATGACATATTCAAGTGCCAATTTTGGATAGGGTATCTCTAAATGGGGTAATGTAATTTATGGGCTACATAACTTTGATTAATTCATTTTGAGTCAAAATGCCAAATTTAAACCGGGGTGCTCTAGATTGATCTTTCCTATCAAATATTTTACACAAGATGTGTACCTTTATTATTTGTTTTTGGAATAATCATAAATGGTAATATGGTTCCATTGCATCTGATAGCACCTTATAATTCAAATCTAGTCAAATTCTATACCAATAACAAGGCATTACGATCAATTTGAGTAATTTGTGCACAAAGTATTTAATCATGCTTTAGAGATAATTAACCCAAATTAAGACATAATTAATAATTCCATGGAAAATTGTTGAATACTTTTTTTTAGAAAATAATATTGAGTATTTGCATCATCAAGTGACCTCATTTCTTTGGAAGACATCCCTAGGCCATAAATGCCACAAATATCAGGATTCATGCCTCCCATGCCTCATCAATGCCCTCAATGATGCCCTCCATGACTCTTAATTTCCCATTATTCCAATTCCATGACGAGGATAATTACAAAATTAATTCCAAAAATTAAATTAATCCTCATCCACACATCTCAATCTTGAGATGGATGGTTCAGGTTGATTCTAGACATTCTCAAAAATCTATAAATAGAAGGCCTCACAACATCATTTATAAGCCTTTTTGATGCAAATTTATAATGCCAAATTGGTTCCAAAAGCTTCAATAAACTAGTGTTACCATTCCAAATTAATTCCAAGCCATGCCAAGCCAAGCCATAAGCCAAAGGTGCCAAGGAGAGATGGAGGTAGCCAAGCTTCTATTGCCAATGACTGCATGAGCACAAGCCAAGAAAACCACTACAACAAGAATTTTGGAGCATCCAAGGAAGGTAAAATAGTTTTATTTTGAATTTTAGTTGTGTGTTTCATTCATGATTATTAACTAAGCTCTCCCTATTGTCTAGGCCTAGAGATGTTATGATATTAGTGTATTTATTTCATTTTTGTTTTCATTTTAGAACTAACACCATACTAACCATACTTTCTTGAGTTAAATTTCTAGATCACAAAACTTATACACATGTTTAAATATTTTCAAACATCTTATCACATTTTATACCAATGATTTTAATTCATGATAACACCTTAAGATCCGTCATTAGGTCAGACAAAGTCAAGGACTAGTCTAATTTCATGGTTAAAATTAAGATCATACCCTTAAAGGTTTACCTTGAAACTTTATTGAGTGTTTCAACACTTCATATGCATGATTGGAAAATTTTAAACATTAACTCATACCTATGTGTATCCATCTTATCATATCACCATCTCACACACATGCTCATGATGTGATAATGCTTCTTAAGACTAGTGCTTAGAAGTATGATTACCTTGTGTCTTGATTTTGACATTGACATGTCATCAACCTCAAAAGAATTACCAGGTTGAATTAAAACTCTCTATCAATAGAGAGATAATAGGTTGAATTCAAATTCTCTTTTGTCACTTTGTCACTTGGTTTCCTTGTAACATACCATGCATCTTCACAAAAACATCTCTAGGACATCAATGAAACTAAAAAACCTTTGATATCAACGACAACATTAATTTCATAATACCAACAACATGAACATACTTCATAATATCCCTAATTTTCATTGATGGAAAACACTCAAATAAAGTTGATGTTTCTCATTTCCTTATGCTATATCTTATTGAAATTGGTCTTTCTCCCAATATGTTATTTCTCCCACTTTGACATTAATGATAAAGGGTCAACTCTTGACAACTAACTAATCCTTGGACCTATAAGAACACACCTTTTTTATCTCCAAACAAGATAATTATCTCTCTCTTTATCAATATCTCAATATAGATCAGGATCACAATCAACTGCTATAAATCTTCTTGGCAAATACACCTAATTTTGGAACATGATTGGTTCCCTTTATCTCCATAAGGTATTCATACACAATCATGAATATGACTTGGTTTTATCAAGTCATCATGCAAATTATTAGTAACCCATCTCTTGTAATCACACCTCCAATAGACTATGACTGAAAATTGTATTTGAATATTAAAAAAAAACACAAATATCCTCCTAAGACCAAGCATCCTTCATGCTTATTTTCACTAGATGATTTCCTTCATGAATCCTAATGGAGTCACCTCTCTCTCTCTCTTAGGTACTAAAAAAACATAAACTTAGGAGATTCCTAGATCTCCATGTCTTTACTAGACTAAAATTTGTTCATGATCCTCTTAGGATTGAATTATTCAATCTCCATTTGAACAAAATTCTAACTTGGTCTATTTATCTTGACTTCATCCATAATATGAGCTGATAGGGAAAATTCTTAGAACTTGTTTGCATCTAAACTATGTTCCACCATGGAAAATAGTCCACTTGGACTTGCAGACTAGTCATCATTTATCTTAGCCACATTTGGTTTTGAATTACTATCTTGTCTTATTTATTTCACTCTAGTGGCCTCAAATTTCTTGTTTTGACTTGAGAATCCATGATTACAAAACTTTTTAATATGACCAACCTTTTGAAAATTGAAACACACTATTACTTTTGATGGAAACACACCATAACCCATATCTATTGAATGATGACTCTACTTATAGTTTCAATAATATTCATTCTTAGAGGGCCTTCTATAGTGCCTTGTTCTATGAACAAATCAATTACATGAATAATAATAACCATTTAAAGGATTGCCATACCTTATATCATTAGGCTACCTGATAGTATTAGTCTTCATTATACTAGCGCCATCATTTATTGATTAATCATTGACCTTCTTGATCATATTAGTATTTTTCTTTTGTTCTCCATTGAAACCAAGACCTATTTTATCATTATCAGTCTTTTGACTACTCAAGATGTTGTCTAGATCATTGGTACTCTTTTCAAACTTCACAAAGGAATTTACCTTACTTGATTCCTTATACAACTTAGATCTCAAGGAATCCACTTTAGATAAATACCTTGCACATTCTTCTTCTTTAGCCTTTAGGATTACAATCAAAATATCAATTTGAGTATCCACCTATTTGACTATTTCCTCTTCTTCTTTGGATTTGTTGCTCAGCCTAACTTTAAACAAGTTAATTTTTTCCTCATAATATTTTACAACATACCTCATCACCCTATTATTATTATTCACCATATTTAGTTCTTCTAAAGTATTCATCAACTCAACCTCAAATTCCACCTCATCTTATTTTTCATCTAAATCACGAAAAACACCTCCAATCCATATAGACTCTTTTTTATTTGAACAACTTGCTTCCTTAGCCATGAATATAACTTCATTGACATCAGGACCATCACCTTCATGGTCACTCTTAAAATCACTTATCTCACTCTCATTAGATGAGATGAAATCTTCCTTGGTGTAAAAACTTCTTTTGTTCTTGAAAAAATTCTTCTTATCATCATACTTTCTAAAATTTTTCTACTCTTATCAGATGTATAGAACTTATTATCATCATCATGACCTTCATCATGATATTAATCATTATTTACCTTATTATTATGAGGTAAATTATTATAAAAGTGTAAAATCTCTCCAAAATTAAAGCATTTAAAGGGTAGTTTACCTTTATATTTTCCTAAATAGGTTTTAAACTTTCTTGCAAATATAGCTATCAACTCATCATCATCAATATCAAACTCATCATTGTATGAATTTATTAACTTGTGTCTTCTTATCATTTGAATTATTTTATACCTTGAATACATATTCCTTATTTACAGGTCTTCCTTCACTTTTTCTCATCTCATAAGCTGTTAGGGTGCCATGAAGTCCATCCATCTCTAGCTTGTCTAGATCTTGCATTTCTTCAACAAAAGACACTTTAGAATAAAACTTGGGAGTTAGAGATCTCAAAAAAATTTGAAAAATATTAAACTCTTTAAATTATTCACTTTGGCTTCTTATGATGTTGACCACTTCATCAATCCTCAACAAGTAGGCTACAATGGTGTCATCTTCATTCATCCTTCAAATCTTAAACTATCTTCTATGGGTTTGCAATTTAGACAAATTAACCTTGGAGCATCCCTAATAGATAGTATTCAGATTGTCCCATGTTTGTATATAACAAATATAGTGCATCACCTTTAAAATTTATACCTTTGATATGCCACACATAATACCATTCATTGTTTTTGAATTGTTATCACTAGCTTTCTTACCTATTGCATCTATAGGAGGAATAAGAGGTGTAGTATATCCATCTAAAAATGATTACCAAACATCATGAAATTGAGAAATAAAATATGTTGTCATCCTAAAACTCCAAAAATAATAATTATATCCATTAAACAATGGATCCTTGCTTGTAGAGAAACCACCTTATTCTTAACTATCCATCTTCACTTGCTTAAGATCTCATTTAGTCTATTAGAATTTCTCCAAAGGACCTGATATAATACCAAATGTTTTAATTATAGATAATGAGAGGGGGGTAAATAATCTCCCTTAAAACATTCATTTAATTTCAAAAAATTCATTTAATTTCACTTACCATAAATGAATCATTCATTCACATACATATATTAATCAATGCATAAATAAGCATCTACAAAATCATACAACATAATAACATAAGAGATATGTGGGAAACCCTATTGGGGAATAAAACCCACTAAAAAATATCTTGGAGTATATTTATATAATAAATTAATTAATATTTAGTGAGTAACCAACCCCTTAAGGAGCACTAATCCCTCACTAGTCAAACACTAACTCAACTAGTCCTTTAGCAAGCACCAACTTGTAAGGAGGCAACAACCCCCTAGGTAACTAAGCACCAAATCATCTACCTATAATATCATATCAAATTTTAAAACTTTTTTATTACCCAAATTATGATTATTACCTCATTTTTCTTTTCACACTCTTCTATTTCTCTCAAACATCCTATTAGACCTTTTCACTCAACTAGCCCTCTCCTTGGCAAAATTAGGTCATATGACATTGATCATCACTTATAAATTAAATATTATAAATTCATAAAATTATAATAAAACCTATTTTATGGTCTTAAATACCTCTACCTAGTTTCCAAATTTCTATTTCATTCACACAAATCCTTAATATTCCAACTAGTCAAATTAGGCATATTAGACCTTCTTTTTATACTTGAATTTTGATCTCACCCATATTGGTCAGCCAAAAAAATTTCCATACTTTAATAATAATTTTAATATATTAAAAAACCACATTTAATAATTGAAACAACCACTACATAGATCAGTCACTATTCATAAAGACTAAAACCAACATTAGGCCTAATATAAACCTAATGGAATTAGGGCTTCTCAAAGCACACATTTCACTTGGCCACCTTGGAATAAATTTAGACATAATAAATGGATTAAAAACTTAAAAAAAATTTAAATTATGCCATTTATAATATTATTTTAGGTCCTAAATACCATTTATCTCATTTCACTCCTTGAAGCAGGCCATTAGGCCTACTCACAATTAGGCCTTCTCATTGTCAGAAAGTCTGCCTTGAATATTTAAAGCACACACTTAACTTTGAAACATAAAATAATAAAAAAATAACATGGATATAAACTAAATTAAATTATAATAATAATTTCCATTATAATACACCATATAGGTAAAATAATTCAAACTGATCACTTTCATATGCTCACTCAATACTGTACATAGGCCTCAAAACCCAGTCAAGAACCTTTGACATTTCACACATTCATTGATGTTTATAATGAATAAAAATAAATTAAAATCAACTTATTATATATTTATAAAAACTTAATGTGTATTTTATTATTCAAATATATGCATAATGACTCAGGAACATCATTCTCACTCACACAAAGAAAACTGCCTCTAGCTCCAAAAACATAGTCATTAAAACCAAGATTTAGAACACCTATGTGAATAATTTTATGAAATTATAATAGATTTTTTTATATTTAAGCATACTTATAACATTATATATATATATATATATATATATATATATATATATATATATATGACATAGATCAATATCAGTATTGGTCTCACAGACCAATCTCATGTCTTCACCCTACACAGGCCTCATTATGTTTGATAGGTCACTTTGAGAATTTTTTTAATTGTATATGACCATATTAAAATTGTTTATTAAAGGGGTAAATGTTATGTATGTATTTAAAAATACCCAATTCATTTGGATCCATCCCTAATCTATTATAACCCATCCCTAATCTAATTGTCAATTTTGTCTAGTTTTCTCACTGTCTTTCTCATTAGGCCTATTTAATTATAGGTCAAATTTCATGACTAATATATAATATTTAAGGTTTTAAAAATAATTAAAAAACACCATGGTAATAATATATATGTCTCAATATTCAACCTCCAACAAATTTCATGCTTTGACCTAGTCAACCCTACCTGCTAAAATATGAGAAACAAAGGAGTTTCATGTAGCTTCCATTCACTCTTATGAAAAAACAATACCACCTAAAAACACCTAGGAAATTCCTCTAAATTATACAGTCATCAAACTAGGTAATACAATCCATTATGATCCATTTACCACAAGATCATCCATATTGGGTCATTATGAGGTTTTAGGAGCATTTAGACTACCTTCCATTCTTAACAATCATTCATAAAGGATTTACCCTAAACTCCAAAATCAATGATAATAAATTTAATTTAGGTCCATTAATAAACTATCATGATCTACTTGTATCCTCATGTAAATGTTTCATATGCCAATGAGTATAATAAAGTCCTTGGGTTTGTAATACCTTATTTTGTATCCATAGAAAACCTTAACACTATTTTTCATGCATCATCATTAAGAATTTGAACTCCTACTTTGTTAAAAAACTTGATATAACCTATCAAACTCTGAAAATTCTATTAAGATCTTTTTTACCTTGGAAATGAACTCGACACCTCATTAGGCCACATTAAGTCTCCTTGCACATTAGGTGTTGAACTTATATTCATACTTAGACCTTGAACATAACTTGAAACCTATTTTAATATTCTAAAAAAATCATTATAATTTCATACAACCTCATACCATTCTCACACACCTACAATATTATTCTCACAAGTCTCATACTACTCACCTCATTATGCTACCAAGTATATGCCTTCTCATTAATTCTCTTAATGTAAAGTCTAAGCCAAGAAATAACCATGAAACCTAATATAAAATATTATACAAATTATAAACATGTTTAAAAAATGTCAACCATATTATCACATGTTATACCAATGATTTTTATTCATAATAACACCTCACAACTCTTCATTAGGTCAGGCAAAGTCTAGGACTAGTCTAATTGTATGCTTAGGATTAAGACCATACCCTTGAAAGTTTAACTTGAAAATTTATTAAGTGTTTTATAAATTCATATTAATTCTTGGTAATTTTAAAAAAATCACTCATACCTATGTATATCCATCTTACCAGACCACCATATTCACACACATACTCATGATATGATAATACTTCTTAGGACCAGTGCTCAAAAGTATGCTTACCTTGTGTCTTGATTTTGACCTTGACATGTCATCAAACTTAGAATAATTTCTAGGTTTCCTTAAAATTATCTCTCAATAAAGAGACAATAGGTTTCCTTTAAATTAACTTTTTTCACTTTGTCACTTGGTTTCCTTGTCACATACCATTCATATTCATAAGAACATCTCTATGATATTAATGACACTCAAAAACATTTGACATCAATGAAAAAATTAAATTAACAATACCAAAAACATGAACATACCTAAACATATATCATTGTAAAAAGTAACATAAGCCAATAAATTGGGTTTGCAATTACCACTGTATATGGGGTTAGATAAAAGGAACAAGTTTGCATGTTTTAGTGTTATGTAAGGATATAGAATGCATGAAATGTGTTAGAGTGAATTGTATGAGGTTGGAAAGATAAGATATAATAAAAGGATAAATTTTTTTATGATAATAAAATATCAATAAGATATCAATAAACAAAGCTTCAAAACTCTATTTTATTGTAAGTAAAAAGTTTGCATATTAGTCATGTAAGAATTGAATAAAAAGACATGTTGTAAAGTATCTCTCGAATATGATAAATGTTTATATCCATGTGTAAGTTAAAAATTTATTATAATTAAATATTTTTTATTATTTTTATTGATCCCCAAATCAAAAAAATTCCAAGATATAGTAAGTTTCAGTCATGCAAGAATCATGTGTTTACATAGTCCAAAGAATATGACTAACAATGTTCTTAAAATATTGTTGAGATTTGTTGGAGTTTGTATAGGTTTTTTAAAATAGGTAATAATCCTTATTTTATGTGTTTTATCCATTTGGAATCTCAGTAACCCATTTAAATGTGCAAGAGACAACAAAACCTTGATACATAGTCATATTTTACACTCACAACTTTGAACATTTTGTTATTTTTCATGAACATAAAACTATTATAAAAGGTAAAATAAGTTATGGAAGACATTTAATATGTATTATATACATTCTAAATTTATTATAATTCATTATATCCCCTTTTTTAGGCTCTTGACCTTGCACATGCTTATCAACACTAGACCTAGGGTTTCAAATTTTCAACTTGAATAAATTTTATTCCAACCAAAAGTAATTGATGAAAATTTGGAATCCATTATATTTTTAGTTTATAAATAGTATTTATACATTATTACCTTACTATAAAATATGGTTTCTAGAATTTTGTCTTTGGAATAGGCCTGAAAGAGACCTAATTAGTGAAGATGCTTGGTGAGTTGGTAGGATTTCACTGAGAGTTGTGAGATAAAACATTGTGTGTAGTTGAAATAAGATAAATGGTATCCAAAAGTGTATTTTTTTGTCTCATACCTTTATATATTGTTTTAACCATAAAGAGTTGTTGTAAAATAGGGTTACAATGACTAGGCCTTAAAGAGAGAAAGTGTAGATTATTGGAGATTTCTTACTTGTAGATTGTGTTAGTTGATTTAATGTGTATGGGAGTTAAAATATCTATATGAATTTCCATAGGAGTCCTAATTTTAGATTCAAGAATATTTTAATCATGAATTAGGCTTTGAAGCCTAAGAAGCTATATGGGGATGAGTTTGAATCAAGAATGAAGAATGGAGTCTTGAAGAGTGTGTACGAGATAATGATGTTGCTTATAAGAAGGGGAGAGTTTATATTAGAGTTAAATATATGAAGGGTGAATTTTTATGAAGAGAAAGTAGGACTAGATGGTACAAGGTAGCTTATGAACTAGTGAAACTAAAAATGACCTTGGTGTTAAGAAAGAGTCAAGTACTTATGATAATAAATGCAAACATAGTTAAAAGAAGGTATTCAAGGAAAAATTAGAGTCAAGTGTATGAATGATGCAAGTGTAGGTATCAAATATACATCACATGATACCTCTAGGATAATCCCCCTTAGTAAATCCTATAGTACAAATAGAGTAAATAGAGTAATAAGTTACATTAGACATTCCTTCATGGGTTAAATGGTTATAATAAGAGTAAGAATGGAGAGAATATTTGGTGAGAGATGATTAACCTAAAATAAATTTCAATTTTGAAACATATACAAACACCTTGATAAAATTGATGAGGAAAATTGTGGCTGCTAAAGTGTAATAGGTCGAATTAAAATAAAGAGAAGACATATTCTCTTAAACAAAATGAAGAAAAATAAATCACTGAGACCTAGATAGATATAGGGAGTACCCCTATAATTTTGTGGATGTTTTTTGGGGAGTCATGAAAGATATGTTCAATTTTTTTTATCAACTTATATAGAGACAACTAGAGGTGAGTACTATCTAAGCCCCCAAAGTGATAGTGGACATTTTGTAGGTGATAGCTAGGAAATTATTTGAGAATATTGGTTTATTAAAGTTTTAAAAGGCTAGATATAAACCCAAGTGAGTATATATTATTCAATGGTTTAACAAAATAAAATAAATTTATGGAAAGATATGTTTTATAATTTAGGCAACAAAAAATAAAGCTTATGCCCACCTCAATTTAATAACATCATTTGAAGCTGCTTGGGTGAAAAATTATATTGCTACAAAAAGGGATAGTGTAATTGAATGGCATCAAGAGATTAAATATTTGGTCCAATAATTTTTGATCCAAGAGATGGAATCTATTTCTATCCTAATTGACTTAAGATTTAGTCAAATAAGTAATCCAAAGGGGTAATTGGTTGCCAAACCCATTTTTGAGAATCTTCTATGGTGAACAGTAGATAGTTTTAGAAGAAAATATTAAAGGAAATATCTATAGAAATAATGATGAAATAATGAAACTAGTCCATTTTACAAGGGACAAAATTATAGTGATTAAGGCACTGAATGTAGAGGTTACAACTGAATTGGGTGTACATAGTACACCAATAGACATGATTCTTTAATTATTTAAAAGACATCTACTTGATTTTGAGATCATCAATTTCACCTTATAATTGTGTCACACATCCTACCTATATATGCAAGCAAGAAAAACAAGCCACTTCTATAGTAGGGGTTATGCCCATCCCACCTTAGAGTGCTCAACTTCCCAAGTATACAATATCAAATACTCAAATTGGAACTACCTATGTGCCACTTCTAATGACCATAGCCAAAACTATTTTGGTGTCTATTTTAGGCTTATTTATAGTTATAATGTCTACTTTAGTTGTAATGCTAGTTTCAACTCTAGTTCCATTGAATTCAACGTCTAGTTTAGAAATGTCATAGTTTTCTTATTTTAGTAGTGTTATCAACACTTTATAAATGTACATATATATTTTCATGTTCTGATTGAGATGAAACTATTAGTTCTTAATCAATTTTATCTTGTGTATATTATATTTTAGATGGATAATATATTTTGAGCAATAATTATTGTACATGCACACTTTGAATGAGATTAATATATAATTTTGTTTTTAGACTTTTATTGATATATGATGCCTTACCCTTCCAAATATTATTTATACATGTATCTTCTTATTCCAATAAGAGGATAATTTTGGTTGTTAAGATTAATAGTAAATTTTGTGAAGTTCTACAATTTTAGTCTTGATGTGCAAAATTTGATTCTTATCCAACTTGTAGATTATGTAATAAGTTATATAATTTCAATTTATTATTATTTTGGTTGTACATGAGTTATATTTTTTATGTACAATTATTTATATTTATGAATCATAATCCCCCTTGTAGATGTGCTAGTGTAGTCTTAAAAATGTGACAATATTTGATTTTATGTGTTTACATATGTTATATTTTGGTCCCCTTTGACTCCTAAATAGTTTTTATTGTTAGTTTAATACAATATACTACAACAAATATTGGTTTGTGATTCCTTTTCCAAACCTCTATTTCAAGTTCTAGTCTTGAAAAGTTTCATCTAGTGTGGTCCACAAGCCTCCTTTTATGTTCTAGCTTTATCTCTTTTTTGAGTTTATTTTGAAGTCCTACCCATCTTTTATTAATAACCATCATCATTCCACCCATATTAATTATATTTATATTCACTCATATCTAACCCATCTGTGGTAAACAAATTATCATACTCACTATTATTCCACCAATAGGTTGTTTAAAAAACCAAATACCTAACAAATCGTGCCTTAGAGTGAATAATTTTCACCGATCCTAAAATATTAGAGGATACATTGTAAAATTTTATATGGTGTGTATAAAACCACATAAAAATATTATTGACCTTAGTGGTCTCACCTACACTGACTATTAAGTTTGTGTAGGTCCAATCTAATGATAGTTCTAAGGTCTAACCTCACTCTATCCCTAGTGGTATATACCATACTAGTATCTATTATGAATACAACCAAAATAAATTACTCTCTTAATTATACTACTATTGAGGGGGTTTATAATTATATTAGGTTGACCTCTAATATCCCCTAGGTGTAGGTTGTGCAACTTGTGCCCTCTAGCCATGTTGTGATTGAATATTACCTCAAAATTTCTCTGACATCTTGGGTCATTCCTTGAGACTTCTTAGCCAAGTAAGCATTTTCTAATATGGATGTTAAGGTTGTGAGAGATAAAATCCATAATACACTATTCAAATCCAATTTTAGGCCTCTAATGAAATTATTTACCTAGATATTCTAATCCATGTAGCCTTGTATATATCTAATCAAGTCAAGAATATGATACTAATATTGTGCAATAGATTCACTCCCTTATCATAGCTCATGAAACTAATCTACATAATTATCAACATAATGAGTGGATATGTAGTGTGATTTAAAACAATCCTCAAAGAATGCTATAGAGATTGACTCTCAGCCTCATGTTATGATACCATAAATCTCTAATGTACGATATCATGCATCTAATGCATCACCAAAATAATTTTGGTTCATATATCAACAAGACCTAGATTAGAGGATATTGCTAACTAATTCTCCTTATATTGAATAATAACTAGATTATTTTAAGATCCCTCCTTTTTGTGGACATTGACAGATTTGATGATTGGCCTATTATGCGACCTTCGTAGGCTAATAGGATGGATAGAGGGTCATAATGGAGCTTGGATTGACTTTGATTCACAGAATTTCTACATTTGATTTTCATTCAGGTTATTTCAGACATATTTGGCCAGGGCTCCTACTTTTTAGGAATATTTGATATGCAGTGGAGCACCTTTATTTTGGTATGGTCACGTGCGGAATCACTCCCTGATTCACCTGATTCGATCGGTTTGAGGATCAGACATATATTGAGGGAGATATTAATATTTGATTGATTTAATCAAATATTAATTATTTGGTCTCATTAATAATTAATTATTAATTATTAATTATTTGCTCTAATTTTAAATTAGAAACCCTAATGCTAATTTAAGAAAACCCTAATTAGGGCAAGCATATCTTTTGAGGGTATAAGGGTTTCACATGGAGGCCATTATTGATTATGCTATTGATTATTGATTATTGAAAATTGAAGAATTTCTTCTGTGAAGACTGAGCCAAGGGTTCTAGGATTCCATTGCAGTGAAGAACGTTCCCTCTTCATTGTGTGTGATTTAGAGGCTGTGAAAGATCAGCTGATTTATTGCCAAATTGAGAGATAGCTTCATTCAGAAGTTATCACAGAATTCCAGGTTTGAGAGATAACTTCACACAGAAGTTATCACAGAGCTTTCCAGGTATTTCTTGATTTAGTTCATGCTTTTTGTTTCAATAAATTATACAGAGAGAGATCTGCTGTATTAGATACCATAGATTTCCAGATCAGGGATCAACAGACAGGTTGTGCTGAGTTGGCGGCCGTACTAAGTCCGTACAGGTCCGTACAGATCCGACCAGGCACCGACATCGACAGAGAGAGGGCTTATAGCGACCGACATCGGTCGACTGAGGACCGACGTCGGCAGAAAGCCGACCAACAGAGACCGACGTCGGCGAGATATCGACCGACGACGGCGTCTGTGTGTCGACACAGAAAGGCCGAGACCCTTCCAGATTCAGATTTCACTCCCAGATTTGCAAAACACAGGGTTTTAAAACCAGATTGTAATATTCTTTAATGGGTATGCCAAAGACTCAATTGTGTAATCATCCAGAAGAACAAGTACTGAGTTCTTGATTTGTTATTAAGAGATTATACTGTGATTTGTTATGCTTATTTGAATATATAATCTGCAAGTTTGTATCTTGTTCAGAGTTTTATGAGTTTATATATTCCCTGTTTGAAAGGGGACATCACAGTGGTATCAGAGCTTTTGTGCAGATAAGAGAGCCCCTAAGTAAGGGACATCACAGTGGTATCAGAGCTTTTGTGCAGATAAGAGAGCCCCTAAGTAAGGGACATCACAGTGGTATCAGAGCCAAATTCCTGCCATCCTGTTGGGCACATCAGAGCTAATGTCTTGCCATCCTGTTGGGTAGTTTGGGTAGATTGAATCAGCGAAGGATCATGATGCCTTCATATACTCAAAAACAGTGGGACAATGATATGAAGACGCTGGAACACAGTTTGAAGCAGTTGGATGAAACCCATAAGAGGATGAATGAAATTCTTTCATATCCTACATCCAAAAACAACCCCGCACGGTATATGACAGCGAAGGAGGAGTGGGAGTTAGTACCACCTCGAATTCAGAAGTTGTTGCCTTTTGATCGCTTTGTTAAGCATAGGAGAGAGCACTACAGATCACTTCAACGAAAGAGTAGCATGTCCCATAATTATTATGATTATGAGATAGGATATAGTGAAGATGATGATGAGTTAGATGCTTGCACTCAGAGTGTACAGGTGGGCTCAGATGTTAGTGCACTGAGGGTTGATGATCTCTCAACTATGGCAGAGATTGTAGCAGAGTCCCAGGATCCGATTATTGCAGATGATACTCAGGAGATTGCAGTGGACAGTTTTGAGGACTTAGTTTCACCGGTTGTTTCTTTCCATATGGAAGAATTAGACAGTGATGCTACAGTTGTCGATACTCCGTCTATTGATATGAGCTATGGAGTTGATTCACAGAGTATGGATGGTAGTACTCCAGAGATCAGTGATTCGGAGTCTACTCTTTTGGACCAAGCACCAGAGGAGGATTGTAGGAGACAGTCTAGCCAGTGCCACCCGGTGTCTAGTCAGCTGAGAGTTAGTGAGCGAGACATTGCTACCGCTTGCAAGCATTTCGATGATGCTCGTCAGTTGTTAGCAGTATATGGATGGGGTTCTCCTACTAGCATCGAGCAGGGAGGTAGTTATTTGTCCTTGACAGAGATCCACTCTTTATGGGAGACTATCCAGATTCTGAGACAGGATTATATGCAGTTGGTCGCCGACAGAGATTATCTTATGGAGTGGGGTAGCATAGCATATGATGCATTGTTGGTCGAGGAAGATAAGGTGAGTGAGCTTACTCAGCAGCTAGAGGCGACTTCTGAGATTCTTGAGACTACGCAGTTAGCTTATGAGGAGTCACAATTTCGTTTGGCTGAGATGACCATGGAGTTAGAGCATTTACGGTCTTCACCAGCCCCAGACTCAGAGGTTAGTACATTGAGTGTTGTTGGTGAGTACGTTCCTACAGTTGTTGCTGAGGAGCACGTTGATGAGGCTGATACACATGTTCAGGATTTGGTAGTACCTGATTCTGAGGAGTTTGAGATACCAATGGAGTCGAGTCTCCATATTGATTCTTCTCACACATTTGATAGTATGGTACAGTTGGTTGTGCCACCATTACAGACGGATCAGTTATGGGATGAATTAACACCATCTTTTGTAGATAGGATTTGCAGTTGCCAAGTACACAATCTACAGTATCGACACATCCAGGGCAGTTGTGATTTCAGAGATTGGTTAAGTTGTGTTCGCCAATTTGATTATGGGTTCCTCTTTGTTCTACTTCTGTTGATGTTACACGTACTTGCATTAATTCACCGCAGTGCAGAGCATAACTACATTTGGGATCCAGGTGGATCGAGTAGTTCATTGTTCCGAGATTGCTTGGGGACAAGCAATTTTCGGAGGGGCGGATTGTCATGTCCCCTTTTTTGTGGACATTGACAGATTTGATGATTGGCCTATTATGCGACCTTCATAGGCTAATAGGATGGATAGAGGGTCATAATGGAGCTTGGATTGACTTTGATTCACAGAATTTCTACATTTGATTTTCATTCAAGTTATTTCAGACATATTTGGCCAGGGCTCCTACTTTTTAGGAATATTTGATATGCAGTGGAGCACCTTTATTTTGGTATGGTCACGTGCGGAATCACTCCCTGATTCACCTGCTTCGATCGGTTTGAGGATCCGACATATATTGAGGGAGATATTAATATTTGATTGATTTAATCAAATATTAATTATTTGGTCTCATTAATAATTAATTATTAATTATTAATTATTTGCTCTAATTTTAAATTAGAAACCCTAATGCTAATTTAAGAAAACCCTAATTAGGGCAAGCATATCTTTTGAGGGTATAAGGGTTTCACATGGAGGCCATTATTGATTATGCTATTGATTATTGATTATTGAAAATTGAAGAATTTCTTCTGTGAAGACTGAGCCAAGGGTTCCAGGATTCCATTGCAGTGAAGAACGTTCCCTCTTCATTGTGTGTGATTTAGAGGTTGTGAAAGATCAGCTGATTTATCGCCAAATTGAGAGATAGCTTCATTCAGAAGTTATCACAGAATTCTAGGTTTGAGAGATAACTTCACACAGAAGTTATCACAGAACTTTCCAGGTATTTCTTGATTTAGTTCATGCTTTTTGTTTCAATAAATTATACAGAGAGAGATCTGCTGTATTAGATACCATAGATTTCCAGATCAGGGATCAACAGACAGGTTATGCTGAGTTGGCGGCCGTACTAAGTCCGTACAGGTCCGTACAGATCCGACCAGGCACCGACATCGGCAGAGAGAGGGCTTATAGCGACCGACATCGGTCGACTGAGGACCGACGTCGGCAGAAAGCCGACCGACAGAGACCGACGTCGGCGAGATATCGACCGACGACGGCGTCTGTGTGTCGACACAGAAAGGCCGAGACCCTTCCAGATTCAGATTTCACTCCCAGATTTGCAAAACACAGGGTTTTAAGACCAGATTGTAATATTCTTTAATGGGTATGCCAAAGACTCAATTGTGTAATCATCCAGAAGAACAAGTACTGAGTTCTTGATTTGTTATTAAGAGATTATACTGTGATTTGTTATGCTTATTTGAATATATAATCTGCAAGTTTGTATCTTGTTCAGAGTTTTATGAGTTTATATATTCCATGTTTGAAAGGGGACATCACAGTGGTATCAGAGCTTTTGTGCAGATAAGAGAGCCCCTAAGTAAGGGACATCACAATATTGAATAATAACTAGATTATTTTAAGATCCCATTTAGAAGCTATAAACCATAATATAAAAAACAAATACCTAAAGCTCTTAGTGTATAAGATTGGACTCTAATAATAGGTGGTTACCCAATAAATAATCATTCTTCTATATTTTAGACTAATTTTAGGTATCATTTAGGTAGAACTAACTAAATAGAATTGGAAAACTAATGAACTATTTATATTTTAATCCAAATTGGATATAACCAATCATTCTATCGCCTTAATAGATACAAGATTATTTCACTCAATGAAATCCTATTAGTTATATTTTTTGATGGTAAAGTGGATGGGTTGTCATAGCCATTATTCATTATTATAAACATGTTGCTGAAATATATCATTTCACCCATATGTTTATAATTATGCAAATCCACCAAATCATTTAATTTTAAATTACAAAGAAATAAAAAAAATTCCATCCTTGAAGTTATTATGCTGAATTCAAGCTCAAATAAAAGTTGTTTGCTTTGAAATAAAAGATTAGAATTTATAATGATCTTGTGGGTCTTCAATAATTGTGAACAACTATATCATATATCTTGAAAATGTGATAGAAATGTAATATTTAACTAATTTAAATTTGGATGAACTAACCAAACTAGGGTATAACCTTATTAGAAAATGGAGTTAAGGTAGCTAGTGTTTGAAAGAAGAAAAGCATACTAAATAAAAAATGCTAGTGAAATCAATTTACTCATTATTGAAAATAATAGTTTACCAAAATAATAATCAATTCAATACTTATAGTAATAAATCCACTAATTTAAATTTCAATCATTTGCTAATAATTTATCCTTTTTATAAATAAGGAAAATAATACATGTTTTACTACTTACCTCTTTATTCACAAACCCAAAAATACACTTTCTACTTGAATATGACAATCCTTCGATGCCCTTTTACTTTATTTAACATTACACACCTTTGATATGCTATTAAACTTTTTATCCCATTATTTTCAATAGTTTTTATCAATAATTTACTCAACATAAATCCATTAAAAATATCAATTAACTCCTAATATGCCCATGAACTTAGGATTGAAAAATGATTTTAGAAATAACCACTAGGGTTTCCTAGCGATAAAATAACACAATCAACATGCATGCCTCTAAAATGTGTTTCACAAAACCTTTTTTTTTAAATTTTAATTTTTGGTGAAAAATGGAGTCTTAGATAGGTTAATCACAATATAAAAACATTTTCCCACCTCTCCTAAGATTACATGGCATGAATTAGTTATTGTTTAATAACCAATTCCACAAATAATAGTCATATGTTTTCTTGCCAATGAAAGTTCTTAGATTTTATTATGAAAATAGATTCAACACATAAGTCATAAATATAATTGAAAAATTAATAAAATAATTTTTTACCTTTAAGTCATCATAAAAAAAAACATTATTTTACACTCACTTTCAATTTTTTTCATTTTGACCATAAAATGAAAATATTGAATACAGAATAACCATGACAGTCAAAGTTGTTAGTAAAAACTAAATAGTCACTCAAGAAGGATAAAATAACTTGTAATATACTAATAATTCTAATCAATACTAACTCTAACTTATAAAATAACTTCACAATTAAAATTACAAATCTAGATCAAATAAATAGAAAGCACTAGATGAAGCATAACATTAAACAAGCAATAAACCACAAGAAATAACATATCAAAATTTAAACACCAATTCATGTGTGTGTGTGTGTGTGTGTGTGTGAGAGAGAGAGAGAGAGAGAGAGAGAGAGAGAGAGAGAGAGAGAGAGAGAGAGAGAGAGAGAGAGAGAGAGAGAGAGAGAGAGAGAGAGAGAGAGAGAGAGAGAGAGAGAGAGAGAGAGAGAGAGAGAGGAGAGAGAGAGAGAGAGAGAGAGAGAGAGAAATGTTATTAGGTGTTATGAATATCTCCTATTATGACATATGTAGTCCTCCTTCCAATGGTACTCTCCATATAAATTATCAATGATGGTAGGGATTGACATACATCCACCTTAGGAAAAATACCATAGTTAGTAAAAATTTAAATAATATAGATAAAACTCTTAGAATATATATATATATATATATATATATATATATATATATATATATATGTGTGTGTGTGTGTGTGTGTGTGATGAACTGTTCTGATACCAAAATTGATGCACTTATACACTTTTAAACTTATATCGTAAATAGATTTAAATACCCTGTAATAAGATGTTGAAATTCACTAAATGAAGACTGTCAATACAGAGGCACACATTACATTTCAGATTGTATATAGTCAAAAAGTCTTTACAAAAGTAAATAAAACTCTTAGGGCCAAAAACAAAACCTTATCGGCTGGTTTCCCTTTACTACCTAGGGCCTGTGTGTACCAAGATCACCTAAAACATCTGTTGTAATGAGAGTATAAGGTCCATTTATAAATAGTCCAGTAATCATCATTAATGCAATATTCATAGGCATTGAAATACTTCCATAAGTCCAATAACAAAAGAGTGTTGGAATCGCACAGTACATGAAACTAGCAACAGTGATGGCCCGAGCATCAAGCCTATCAGAAATATGGCCAGCTAGAATTCCACCAACTACTCCCCCTAGATTGAATAATGTTGAAAAGTTCCCAGCTGACATTATAGAAACATATTTACCTCCAATAGCTGTGTGGCTGATGTAAAATGGCAACCATTATAAAAATGTGTAAGCCACAAGCTTTGAAAAAGATAGAGAGTGAATGAAGCCACTCTAGGTATCATCAATGCTTCCATGAATCCACCTACACCAGAATCAGTTGAAGCAGCCCCATTACATTTAGTTGAAGCAGTTCTATTCATTGGGTCCACAACCGTGGATTCCTCACTATTAGAAATACCTTTGCCAATCACAATGGCCTTTCCCTCTGTGGTGGATAGCCCAGCTTCCTCATCTATTGCAGTATGCTGATTTTTATCCCTCTTTGACTCATAGGGAGAAAGATATCTGACTTCCTCAAGATTTACAATGAAGAACATGAACACTAAAAGGCCTGCACATATAATAACAACACCAGGAAGAACAAATGACCACCATTCTCATCAGAATCCAAACAAATTTGGGCATCTTCTTTTTTCTTCTACGTACTCCTCTGTCCTTTCTTTCTAACTATAATTTTTGTCCTGGAATTGATTATCACTCTTAAATAACCTTCATTTGATCCCTCTACAATTTCCACGTGTTTCAAAATAGTCACACCACCAACATTTGAGTTCTAAATATAAGTCACTTCACCAAAACAAGCTTAAGATAACAGCTTGGGCTTATTTGCAACATCTGAGACCAAAGAATACACAAATTTAGCATCATTCAGGCTTGTAGCAGCTCGCTTTTCTACCTTCCCCACATCTATTGCACACTCGTATTTCCTCTTGTTTACCTTCTCATCAGAATTACCATTGCATTCTTCTACTGTATCATCCCCACAATTACCATTAGAGGTCTTTGGTGAACATTCTCTACCTCCTGGAGATGTCTTCCCTTGAATGAGAGGTCCTTTTCTCTCCTATACATCCCTCTCATCCTCTGCATCATTTTTATTTTTTGCTAAATTTTGTTTTTGAGAGCCTCCTCTCCAACTTCTACACCCAATTTGGGCTTAAGGCAAAACAAAATATAGTTTTCAATCTTTAACAATATACTAAGGTTGAAATATTTTCAACCACTCCTCCCTTATTTCCTCAACAGCCCCAACAATCACTTTTACCTTTTCACTTTTCACTTTTGACAACTACATTTACTCTCAAGGTAAAATTTTGAAATTTAAACACAATTTGGAGGGAAAATAATAATTTGAAATTTCATGCTAGAATATCATTTGGATTTGCATGTTTGATGATCTCAACTAGTCCTCCATGAAGCTATTGTAGATGCTCTTACATCATACTCTCCCTCTAGAAAGAATTTTAACCTTAGTTCAAATGAACTACTACCTCCATGTATTAGTCTTCACTATATGCCTGGATCCCAAGGTCTTGTTACCAATACAAATGCTTGCCTTTGTTTGAAATAGTCTTTGTCCTTCATTTTGCTTTTCTTCCTCTTTAGATATGTCCTTCTTCTCATTTTATTTCTCAGCTGTCATCTCCCGCTTCCATGCTTCTTCATCTTCATACATGTCTTCAAGATCTTCTTATTGTTCTTCTTGCTTCAAAAATTTGTCCATTGAACTATGGACTTCATTCATCTCCACAAATTTAACACCTACATTAAAAACATCAAAGGCAATGTTAGAAGTAAAAACTTGATACCATAAGATCTCTTGGCTACCTCCACTCTTTTGCTCTTTGGCCAAATCTGCCTTTGCCTCTTTAGTGTGCTCTTTTCTTGCTTCACTCTTCACAATGGTGTCTTCACCATGGCTTGTACCTATATGTAGCTCCCTTGAAGAACTAAAGAGCTCTTCCAACATTCTCAACTCTTCCTTTAGTGAGTTCTCATCTATCTCACTATTCTCTTCATCAAACTTGGGTCCTTCATTCTTAAGGATTACTTGTCCTTTACCCCTTATCTCATCCTTTCTTGAGCTATCTTCATGTAAACCAAATTCTTCATCATACTCATCAAATACAATTGAAGCACCCTTACCTTGTTTTTCCTTACTCTTTTCAATCATGTGAACTGATTTCACATCTCCTCTTTCATCATCCATCCTCTTGGAACTCTCTCCTTGCTGTACATTAGTTTTCATAAACATTTTCCATTCCTCATTTTCCATAAAAAGATCATTAAATGATTCAAAAACTTCATCATAAACCATTTTTTTTACCTTTTACCTCTTTGTTATATCTCTCAAGCATCCTATCTTCATGGAATGCTTCTTCCATACTCACCATCTCTCCTTCATTCTCTTGGTTGCTGCAATCACCTTCAATCCTCTTCCATTGACTTCTTGGTGTTGCTGTCTCAACACTCACATATTTTCTCTTTGCCTTCTTAGGCACCCACATTTGATTCTTCTTCTTATCATTTGTCTTCTCAAACCATGTAGGCATTTTGCATCCCTGTTCTTGTACTATCACTTCCTGTTGCTTGGGAGTTTGTTTCTTCCACCATTTAGGCATCACATATCCATGGTTAATTGGAAACTTCACCTTTCTCTTTACTTCTATATCATGCATATCTACAATTCCATGCTTATAAGAATAAGAAAAATCAATTTTTGAATTCATTTTTACCTCCTTAATGGGCTGTTCCATTAGTTCTTTGACTTGCATAGCTTCTTGATTATCTGTACTTTCTTTTTCTTTTATGATTGGTTGTTCTCTTTCTTCTTCTTGGCATTCAATGGCATCATGGAAGTCATATTCATCTTCCATCTCTTCTCTTACTTGTAGGGGTTCCTCAACACCTTCCTCATGCATTAACCAATGCATCTCTCCTTCTTTATCAACAACAGCAACTCTCTTCTCTTTCTTGCACATTCACTTGTGCATTTGGTGTCTTCTCTTGCACCAATCTCTTCATTCTTCAAGGCCCTTATCTTGACCTTCATAAGGCTGCTCATACCTAAAATTACCCATGCAAAAATAGTATTAGATATAAAAACAAGAGACCATAATGTCTCCATGAGTGTCCTCTTAATGGGCATTTTCATCTTTCCAAGTGCTCTTCCTTGCACTTCATCTTTTCTTTCTTCTCTCTTGTTCTCCTCAATGATAACCTTCTTCTCCACCTCTTTCTCATCTTGTTACTCACTTGCAAACCTACTTATCTTCTTCGAGCCTCTATGGGTTTCTCTTTTCTTAGCAATCTCATTTCGCCTTCTTCTTCTCTTCATTAGGAGATCAATTGGCCACTTGAACTTCTTCCTCATTGGCCATACCCATGCTTTCTCATTTGATTGAATCCCAAACTCAAACATGATTTTAATCTTAGCTAAATCTCTTTTCAAACTAGCAATTTCTTCATCAATTTCAATACTAGTCATACCTTTCTTCCTTTGGATGCTTGCTTTCTTCTTGGTTCTCTCATGTACCTTGTTGCTCTGTAGTGCCTTCAACAATACTTCCATTTCTGAGATCTTCACCCAAGTCTTTTCCACCTTGGTATTTTGATCCCTTTATCTCCACTTGTCTCACCCAAGCCTTTCTCCTTGACTGGTCTTTTGACTGTCTCCTTGATCTCACCTAGGCCTTTTACATCCTAGTCTTTTGATCCTTTTCTCAATCCTACAGCAGCTCTTTATACAACACTTCAACAAACACAAATCACAAATCCAAGCTTACCTTGCTTTGGATCTTTCTCTTGAGCATTCACTTGCTCCCTTAATTTTTAAGCTTTCCAAGCTTCTCTTATCAATTCTTCAAACTCCATCCTTTACCTCACCTAAGTCTATTTCACCTTAGTCTTTTGGCAAACTATCAAAGCTTCTTCTTGGATCTTCACTAAGCCTTCCTTGGCTTCTTCTTCTCCTCTTAAGCCTCAATGGCTTTAAACCTTCCTTTTCACCTGTTTGCTTCTCAACACAATAAACTTAATCAAATATCAAAGGTTATACATACCTTTCCTCAACAAATCCTAAGAGCTTCAAGCTCTGATACCAAAATTGGTGCACTTATACACTTTTAAACTTATATCGTAAATAGATTTAAATACCCTATAATAAGATGTTGAAATTCACTGAATGAAGACTATGAATATAGAGGCACACATTACATTTTAGATTGTATATAGTCAAAAAGTCTTTACAAAAGTAAATAAAACTCTCAGGGCCAAAAACAAATCCTTATCGGCTGGTTTCCCTTTACTCCCTATGGCCTGTGTGTACCAAGATCAGCTGAAACATCTATTGTAATGAGAGTATAAGGTCCATTTATAAATATTCGAGCAATCATCATTAATGCAATATTCATAGTCATTGAAATACTTCCATAAGCCTAATAACAAAAGAGTGCTAGAATCACACAGTACATGAAACTAGCAGTAGTGATGGCCTGAGCATCAAGCCTATCAGAAATATGGCCGGCTAGAATTCCACCAACTACTCCCCCTAGATAGAATAATGTTGAAAAGTTCCCAGCTGACTTTATAGAAACATATTTACCTCCAATAGCTGTGTGGCCGATGTAAAATGGCAACCAGTATAAAAATGTGTAAGCCACAAGCTTGGAAAAAGACAAAGAGTGAATGAAGCCACTCCAGGTATCATCAATGCTTCTATGAATCCAACCACACTAGAATCAATTGAAGTAGCCCCATTACATTTAGTTGAAGTATTTCTATTCATTGGGTCCACAACCATGGATTCCTCACTGTTAGTAATACCTTCGCCAATCATAATTGCCTTTCCCTCTGTGGTGGATAGCCCAACTTCCTCGTCTATTGAAGTATGGTGATTTTTATCCCTCTTTGACTTTTAGGGAGAAAGATATCTAACTTCCTCAAGATTTACAACCAAGAACATGAACACTAAAAGGCCTACACATATAATAACAGCATCGGGAAGAACAAATGACCACCATTCTCATCAGAATCCAAACAAATTTGGGCATCTTTTTTTTCCTTCTACGTACTCCTCTGTCCTTTCTTTCTGACTATAACTTTTGTCTTGGAATTGATTATCACTCTTAAATAACCTTAATTTGATCCCTCTATGATTTCCATGTGTTTCAAAATAGTTACACCACCAACATTTGAGTTCAGAATATCAGCCTCTTCACTAGAACAAGCTTGAGATAACAGCTTGGGCTTATTTGCAACATCCAAGACCAAAGAATACATGCATTTAGCATCATTTAGGCTTGCAACAGCTTGCTTTTCTGCCTTGCCCACATCTATTGCACATTCATATTTCCTCTTGTTTGCCTTCTCAGTAGAATTACCATTGCATTCTTCTACTGTATCATCCCCACAGTTACCATTAGAGGTCTTTGGTGAAAATTATGTACCTCCTGAAGATGTCTTCCCTTGAATGAGAGGTCCTTTTCTCTCCTCTATGTCCCTCTCATCCTCTCCATCATTTTTCTTTTTTGCTAAATTTTGTTTTTGAGATCCTCCTCTCCAACTTCTACACCCAATTTGGGCTTAAGGCAAAACAAAATACAGTTTTCAATCTTTAACAATATACTAATGTTGAAATATTTTCAACCACTCCTCCCTTATTTCCTCAATAGCCCCAACAATCACTTTTACCTTTTCACTTTTCACTTTTGACAATAACATTTACTCTCGAGGTAAAATTTTGAAATTTAAACACAATTTGGAGGGAAAACCAGAATTTGAAATTTCATGCTAGAATATCATTTGGATTTGCATGTTTGATGATCTCAACTAGTCCTCCATGAAGCTATTGTAGATGTTCCTACATCAATATATATATATATATATATATATATGCATCAATTAAATTGTTTCATAATAAATCAAATCGATAAATGAAATCTTCTCAACATAATATTTAAAAAACACAATAGTATAATACCCAAATATATCTAAAATATCCTCAAATCATATTAAACCATGAAAAACAACATAATTATCTAACCAAGTAGTATATATCTAAATATACCAAAATAATTAGAAACATAACTAATCAATAGTTCACTCCAATGTTTTAATATTAATGAAATTTGTGAATATTAGGATGGATGTAACACCCCCCCAAAAAAAATAGGTCATCATCCTAGTGATAATATTAAAATAAGAGTTATGAAAAAAAAAAAACAAGTTCAACAATCTATCATGTAAATAAATGATGAAATAACATGTGAAATTCCTCATAATCTTCCCATGTAACACTGTATTAGGAATATAGATCCCACTAATCCTTTCATTAAGATACCTCTTGATTACACAAGATAATATTATGTGTATCAATTATCTTGATTGTTTTTATTATTAACACTCTTGGATATAGAATGTGTAATGCATTCCAATCCAAAATATGTGAAAGATAAACTACATAATTTTAAAGATATTATACATGAAAAAAATGATCTATTTGATCTAAGGCTGGTGGAAGAACAAGTTTATAATCTATAGGATTAACTAATTATATAACATTGAAGGATCCTAAATATATAAATGTTAGTTTCTCTGATTTTTCAAACTTGATGGAGATTTTTTAGGGATTAACCCTCAAAAAAACATTTTCCTTAATTAAAAAATGTCTTGATGTTATTTTCAGATCTGAATAGCTTTTCTACCTATCATTGGATTCACCCAACCTTTGTCTAATCAAATTTATTTTCTATTCAATTTTATCAAGAATATCAGGTCTAAAAACTACTTTGTTCTCAATTTTATCCCAGTTGATAGGTGTTCTACACCTTACTCCATACAAATCTATGAATGATGCCATATTTAAAGTTGGTTGAAATAAGTTTTTACAATAAAAATCAACCAAATTAAGATATTTTTACCATTCATATTTCTAATGCATGTAATACATCCTTAAAATATCTTCCAATATTTGATTTACTCTTTTTGTTTACCCATATGTTTCTATATGGTAAGATATATTAAAGTTAAACCATGTGCCCAATGATTCATTAAGGGTTGCCAAAATATTTAGGTCATTTTGGGGTCCTTATTTGAGATGATATTATTTGAAAACCCATTTAGTATATATAATTATTTTAAAAACCTCTTTTCAAGTAGTGGTGCATCATTGGTTAAATTACTTGGAATAAAGTGTCCTAGTTTAGTGAGTTTATCAACAATCACCAATATCATATCAACATATGAACACCTTAGACAAAATATTTACTAATGAATTTCCATTTCTATTATCATATGGAAGGTGGGTACAATAATCCAATAACATGCACTTGTTCAATGTCTGACTCACTGACATTCCAAACATCTTGACACAAAATATACTACATGTTTCTTGATTCCCTTCAATAAATAGAATGTTTTTAGCTCTAAAAAAAGCTTGTTCACACTAGGATGAATTGAATATGGAGCATTATGAAGTAATTCTTGCACTATTTTTCTTACATTTGATCAATATAGAACATTGATTCTTCTATTGAATCTTATAATACTATTACTCTTGAATTGATATCCTTGATATTTATGATCTTAAGGAGTCTATGATAATGATTTATTAACATGATCGTATAACTCATCCCCTAGTGAAAATATCAAAGCTTGGTATCGAAAGGTGATTATAATAGTAGTTATTGATATTATGTTCATTATTTGAATAACAACACATGTAACCCTATTTTTCTTACCTTTTATGTAATTGATGTCAAATTCATAATATGAAATGGATTCCAACCATCATATGTGTTGATAATTTAGGTTGGATTGGGTGAAAATATACTTGATCCCTAAGTTATATATATTTAGCTCAAATGGTTTTCCAAATAAATAATGTCTTCACCATTTTAAGGCACGTATAATTATAGCCAAATATAATTTATCAGAGTAATAATCATAAAAATGATTCAATTTAATTGATTCATAATATAGAATTGTATCATCCTGCATAAGAACTCCACCTAATCCATCTCGAGAAGCATATGTTATAACTACAATATGGTCATTTAGGTCCAGAATTCACAAGACTAGAGCTAAAGTAAGCCTTTATTTCAAGGTTTGAAAGGCCTCTTCACATTTATAATTCCATGAAATTCCCCAAAAAAATTACTCTTTAAATTTCATGAAAGTTATTGGGTTAACTATCTTAGATATATTTGACACAAATTTCTTGTAATACCCTACTAATTCCATAAAGATATGCACCTCATGCACATAACTAGGTGTTGGGAATTCCATGATGGATATTTATTTTCTATGTCTATTAAGATTAATTATATAGATATAATGTCTCATGTACTATACTCTTCTTTAAAATAAGGCATTGTTGGCCATTTTTTGACCACATACCAAACTTGCCTAAATACAGTGTAGTTTCTTGAGGATCAAGTATGGAGCAAGGCTTAGATAGGATTTATGGAAAAATTAATGGACCAAAGGAATATTATGTAGTTAAAATATTTTTAAACACTTTAATTTTTCTTAAAATTATATCTTTCCAATTTCAAAGGGATAGGTCTATAGTTGCAAAGAGCATGTATCTAAATAGATTTTCATAATGTCTAAGCCTTCAAAAATCAAGATCCAATTCAAGCATAAGTTTTGAGGAGCCTAAGAATAAAATATAAGTGTCAAAAATTTTCAAGTAAATCCTTACTTAGGAAATATTTTGGGCTTTCCTTTTTCTAAGTTCAATTCTTTTTGACCTTTTCTTTGGTTAGGTGTTATTTCTTTTGGGAGATTTATTTCAGGTCTTTTGGGTTAAGTGTTGGGAATTGTTTTGAAACTTTTATCATAAATAAAATATTTAAGGATCATTCTCTTGGAAATTATAAAAAATAAAATCCCAAAGGGTCTTTTTTCATCTAAAATGGTCCTTTCAAAAATCTCAAAGGGTATTTCTCAAGCTAAGTGTCATATTTCCTTCAGGAAAATTCTCTACACAATTTTCTCAAAGGCATATTTATTTCAAGGAAAATGTTTGAAAATTTTTATGAATGGAATTTATATAAGAGAGTGATCTAATACAAAATTATTTAAGGTCATTTTTGCAGCAAAGTGTCCTATACACATTCTTTGAAGGGTGTTTTCTCTGTAAAGTGTCCCAAACACTTTTCCTAAAGGGTAATTTTATTTAGAAAAATGGACTAATGAAAAAGATTAGAATGGAATTTAAAAATGCCAAAGGGTAATTATAATGACATAATTACTTTGGAAAAATTATCCAAGACAATTTTCTTGAAGGCGGTTTTGTTCTAAGGTAAAAGACTAAGGATGATTTCTTTTGGACATTTTGTCTAAGATAGAGATCCTAAAAGCATGAATTATTTTGGAAATTTTATCTACAAGAAATTATTCAAGGTAAATATAAGGCAATAAATTTCCTTAAAATAAAGTAGACAAGACATAAATTCCAAAACAAAATTACATAAAAATGTCCTAAGGAAATAGTCCATAGAATTTATGATCTAGACAGTTGTGCAAATGTCAATTTTAGGCAATAGGAAATAACCATTTGATTTTAAAATTTTAGGATAGACATGTAGATATCAAATTTAAATACAAAAAAAATAATCATTGAATTTCAAATACCCCAATTATGGTTATGTGAACATTAATCTTAAGCCTTTTGAAGCGGCCTTTGTAATTAAAATGACAAAATCCTATGGTGTAGGTTCATAAAGTAGATGATCAAATGATGAGTAGTGACTGATAGTTTAATGGGATTAGGTAAATAAATGGCTCAAATTCAATCATTTATTTAAATCTAATGTCATGTAAGAAAGTTAAAAGGTCAAGGAGCTTAGATGCCACTATGTGGCATAAACATGGGAATAGATAGATTGATGAGCAGACCAATGACCAAACATGTGGGTGCCAAGTGTCAATAGCACATTATCTCAAGTATAATATATAATGACACACATTTAACCTATTATATAATGATAAATAGAGTTATTTGAGTCAAAAGGTCAATGACCCAAGTTATTTTAGATAACCAATGAATAAAGGGCTAAGTCAAGATATTTTCAACTAAGGTTAATGGAGCATTTCTAATCAAGTAAAGAAAATGAATGGACCTGATTTGTTGGAATATACATAGAATTGATCTCAGTCTCAACCTAAGTTAAAATAATATAAATAATAGGGACCAATCATTTCTAATAAGACTAATGTAAAGTGTTTGCATCCTTTAACATGACCATAGTCTCGATAAGTAACCACCTAAAAGCATGAAGCCATAATTCAATCAGATCCATGAGTATGAGGTTTTGTTCTCTAGTGAGATATGGTGTGAAGGATTAAAAAGGCATAATGTTTGGAACTTTAGATATGAACGTTCAATGCATCCTTGAAACCTTTGGGGACTTTCTCACTCAACAAGCCATGAGCAGTGTCTTGATTGATCAAAAAATTGGTAAGTTTTTCATTGGTTAAGGAGCAAGGTGGTGGCTCAAGTTTAATTAATGACCTAGGACCAAGTGTTCCTTTTTTTATGGTGTGCTCCCACATCATTTCTTTTCTCTGTCTCTTATCCTATATATCTCAGTCTCATTCCCATTGAAGGGGTTCTCAGCTTTTAGAATTTAGCATTTTATTTTTTGAGACAAGGATACTCATCAAGACTCTTGAAAGAGTGTGATTATTTGATATGACTAAACCCTATAAAAATATTGTAATAACTTTTTTTTGAATTAATATGATCAACTATTTACCTATCTCTTGTCTTTAGTCAGTGCCTAATATGCTTGTGTATGGTAAATTTGTGAAGGAGAGTCTTCCTAGTTTTTTGTCCTTCTAATTGCCTCTTTAAAGGTGTTTTCAAACTAGCTTGTAGGTCTATGATAGTATTTTATTTGGAACCTCTTCTATTAAATATTTATGCAACTAGTGAGATTTTGAGATTGAGTAAGCCATAGTTGTCTTTTGTTGATCAAGTGTGTGTTCAAGCTTTTGTGAGTGTCCATTTAACTTTGGTGTATCACCCTTTTAGCTTTTTATGATACCTTAACCATATTTCTAACCCTTTTCCCTATGAAACATTAGTTCAACATTAGATTAGGTTAGTATAAAGAGGAATCCAACCTTCTCTAGAGGTTTAAACCCAATATAGGTTACCCATAGACTAGGGTTATCCAAATATTATAGCTTAGTTGAAGAGAGCATGAAGAACACTCTCTAAGATTGAAAATTAATCATATAAAAATTTATAGAATTCTCGGTGGGACACACTTATTTTAAAAGGAATATTGATCAAATTTGATGTTGCTTTGATCAAATTTATAGTAGTTAAGCTTACAAAAAACATCTCATGACTCCAAAATAAAGAATCAACACTTTGGTGCAGATCAATAGCTTCATATCATGCCAAAGGTGAGAACAAGGTTAACTTCAAGAGGTATTCATTTTGAATTTATTAAACTACCTTTAAATTCAGTAAAAGGATTAAGGTTTACCAATACACATCCATATCAGGGAACTTTTGCTCCTAGGTCATTTCCAAGGACTACCCCTATAATAATCCTTTTATTAAACCCTTGCATAGTCATGGAAGCCCTTAGAGATTTTGTGGATTTTAATGGATAAATCCCTTTATTCCTTGCTCACTATGATCCTATCCTAGTTGTATCCCTTATAAGTGTTCCCTATTACACTGGAAACCAAGATATAACACCATCTAAGAACCTCATTGATATAGCCAACTTTTATGTTATCCATAATGTCACTAAGAATAATATAGCTATTAGGTTGTTAGATACTTATTTCAAAGGAAAGGCCCTAGATTGGTATATATGCCTTACTATCAATTCCTTTCAAACATGAAACCAACTAGAAGAAACCTTATGTAAAATATTTGAGGACAAAAGTGATCATTTTTCACTTGTAGAATAATTAAATACCATTTAAAGAGCTTCTCATATAGTCATGCAAGACTTCAATAGAAGGTTCCAAAAAACTTGGGATAGAATCCTAGTCATAATTAGACCAACCCCTAACTTTGCCTTGCTATATTATTTAAAGGATTTAAATAGTGACATAGCAGTGATGATCTAATCTATGGGAGTAAATATACTTCTAGATGTTTATGAGGTGGCCATCAAAGTAGAAAATTATCTAGTTCAAGCTAGAAAGCTTACAGCCAGACCACCTCCTATTTCTATCCCTCTATTGTATGACATTCCTCCTACACCAACAATTACTATAATTCCTATACCAAAATAAGAGAAAGCTTATTCTATTGGATCTAGTGATTCACTAGAGTAGAATAACTTTCAAGAGTTCAAAAGCATGTTTCAATCCTTAATGAATGAGCTAGTAAATGTCAAAAGGCAATAGGCTATAGATAGCCTCATCAAAGTTCATATCAGCCTCAACATAAAGCCTTTCAATAAAATAAGCCACCATATAAGGGGAACTACCAAATCTAGGGACATGGTTAAAACCAAGTATAAGGTCAACATGGCTATAATAAGAAAAATAACTACAATCCTAATGTTGCTAGTACTTTCAATTCCTTAGTGCCATGTCAAATTAATGTGGCTCAAGAAGTAGATGGTACCATGCCTTGGAACTAGTCCTTTGGTCTACATATTGTCCCAAATATTAACCTTAACCAAGCCTTCAATGATCAATGGTAGAAAGCTGCTAATTTTGGATACAACCAAACTCTCATGACCCAAAATGTAGAGGCACCTATGATGACCAAGACATAGTAGCCTCCACAAGTTCAAGGGTATAATTAGGGACCAAATAAACTAAATGTTATAATGATGAATTATGAACAAGAAGATTGTTATGCATCCAACTAGTAGGCTAGTTCTAGCCAATCCTATATTCCAGTGGTAGGAAACACAAAATTTAAAATAAGTAACATGAATGGTAACCAGGAAGCAATCAAAGATATTATTACCATTACTCATTCACTGAAAAAATCAAATGAACTTGTTGTCACTCCAAATGTTCTAATACCTCCAAAAAATTATATCCAAGGAAATAGTTTTGTGCCTCAAGGCTCACAAGTTCAAAAAACAATGGTGGATCCCAAAGCATAAACAAGGATTGGTGGTTCATCCATCAACATTTTTGAAAAGAAATAGAAAGTCAAATGTGAGTTTTCCCATGTGGGATATGCTATCCATGCCTAGCTAGGTAGACATCTTTCAAGAATGGCTATCAAGGATCAATGTTACAAACAAGCCACCAAGTAAGGTGAATGAAGTTCTCACAAATGCAGCCAAAGGGGAAAATGAAGGGAAATTAGGTAAATCATTTAATCATCCTCCCTTATAAATCTTAGTGATCATTAATAACTCTCTAGTGCATAATTATTTAGTGTATAGTGGGGCTAATACCTTTGTGATGCCAAATTCCATAGTTAATCAGCTTGGTCTAAAATATGAGCCATAGTGCAAAAGAGTGATACAAATTTATGGATCTTCTCCTAATCCATATATTATAATTAGGGACCTCAATATGACCCTAAAATATTTTCCTAGCATCTCAATGTTTTAAGACATATTGATCTTATATGTGCCTCCTCACTTACCACTACGCTTGTCCAAAGAGTTTATAACAAAGATGGGGGAGTATCTTGTAATAGAGTGATCCTATATGGAATTAAATACAAGGTATGGGGCCAAAGTGTCAATCAAAGCTGAGCCCATTTCATATTTTCATAGAGAAACCTATGGGCTAGATAATGTCAACATCAATTGCACCATCATTGATGAGGATGAATTTTAAATGGGGTAAGAGCTCAACACTCATCTAAAAGAGGTACTAAACATGTTCCTAGATGAGTTATGGGATTATAGGTAGTTGGTGGACCCCTTAAAAGGTGTTAAAGAAATGGACTTAGGTGTCCACTATTTACATGAAGAAAACTAGCCCATGTCATCCTTTATGAGGCCTTAAGAATATCCTAGCAGTCTATGTATGTTTTTTTATTAATGGCTCAAGGAGAAAGCATGGGGTGGGTGTATGTGTCATGATAATATCCCCTTTAGATGATAAGTACTTCTCTTCATATAGTTTATAATTTATCTACTCTTGCAATGTAAAAAAATATGACGGTATTATCCATGGATTGCAATGGGCTATTAAGAGAAGGATCAAGTAGTTTCAAGTCTATGCAGATAGTGAATTGGTTTTACACCAAGTAATAGGTAAAATTCCACCAAGAAACCTTTAATGAAATCTTAAAAACATAGAGTGTTGGACCTAATTGAGGAATTTGAGGCTTTCAACATCTAATCAGTGTTAAGAGGCCAAAATCAACATGCTAACAGACTAGCAGCTATGGGGGCTCATTTTGACATTCTCAATGAATTGAAAAGGACCAAGGTTCAACCACATGTCAAAGTGTTAATAATAACATTAGTGCTAGATAATGAAGCTCATTGGTAGGTCTTTAAAAATGACATACATATTAAATATTTCTTAAATTAAGAAGAATATTTCTCCTCCCTCAACCAAGAACAATTGCAACATCAATATGGGGAGAAAATTATTCAATTAAGGTCCAATAAGCTTCCTAAAGGGCCAGCCACCCTAGAAGACTTTTTACATAAATGGATAGTTATTATATTTGAATACAAGCTCCTTAATCTTGGAAAGGTTAGAACTAAAGTTGAAAGGCATGCTTTCATAAAGATATATAAGGAACATGTAGACATCTTTAACATAGTGACCCAAGGGTATTTTATCTTAATATATCCTAACACACAATAGAGCTAGAGGCTAATGTTAAGCTTATCAGGTAGAAGCAGAGACCCATAAATCCTAAGATTGAATATCTCATGAGAAAGGAGTTGACCAAGATTATTAAATCTAGGGTCAACTTCACAATCAAGCGTTCCTAATGGGTAACTAATCTAGTAACTATAATAAATAAGGGTGAGGAAATAAAACTATGTGTGGACTTTAGGGATATTAATAAGGAATATAAAAAGGATTATTATCCTCTACCATCCATCAAATAACTCTTGCAAGTAGTTATTTTAAAACACTTCTCTCTCTTAGATATTTAGGTTATAATCAAGTGATAGTGAGAAAAGAGGATTAGTATAAGAATACCTTTACCACCAAGTGGGGGACATTTGATTATCAGAAGATGCCTTTTGGATTGTCCAATACTGGGGTAACCTTTTAAAGAGTGATGGACATGGTCTTTTAAGGACTACTAAATAAAATGTTGCTGGTCTACTTAGACGACATCATAGTCCTCTTCAAGAATGCTAATGAGCACATAGACCATCTAAGGTTGATATTCCAAAGATGCAGAGAGTATGGGATCTCCTTAAATACAAAAAAATGTGTGTTCTCTATACATGAAGGCAAGTTTATAGGTCATATTGTTTCAAAATAGGGATTATCTATTAACCATAATTAAGTAAGTGATATCTTAGCCTTGTAGACACCTAAATCTAGCCACCAATAACCTCTAATTAGGATTTTGACCAATTTCCACCTAAATCACACAATTTGGCCTAAAAGCACTAAAGCACATTAAAAGATTTGAAAATGACATATTCAAGTGCTGATTTTGGCCAGGGTATCCTTAAATGGGGCAATACAATTTATGAGCTAACTAACTTTAATAAGATCATTTCAAGTCAAAATTCCAATTTTGAAACTGGGTGCTATGGATTTTTTTTCCTATCAAATATCTTTCATGAGACACATGCCTTTGTTATTTGGTGTTGGTAACATCCTTAATGGGATAGCAGATCCAATGCATCTGACATCACCTTCCAATTCTAATCCAGTTAAATTTTGGACCAATAATAAGAAATTTTGATTAATTTGAGTAATTTATGCACAAAGTGGTTAATCATGCTTAGAGATAATTAAACAAGTTAGAACCTAATTAATAATTCTATGGAAACTTGTTGAATAATATTTTTTGGAAATAAATATTGAATATCGGCATCATCAGGTGACCTCATTTCTTGGGAAGACATCCTTAGGCCATAAATGCCATAAATATTAGGATTCATGCCTCCCATGCCTCATCAAATCCCTCCATGCCTCTTAATTTCTGCTCTATCCCAAATATTGATGAGACTATTTATCAATCGTAATTTCAAAATTTGATTAATCCTTATCACACATCTCAATCTTGAGATGGATGGTTCAAGTTGATTTTGATCAATCTCAAAAATCTATAAATAGGAGGCCTTACCACATCATTTCTAAGCTTAATTTGTGCAAAGTTATAATGTAAAAATGACTCCAAAATCTATTTCAATTAGTGTTACCATGATAAATTGATTCTAAGCCAAGCTAATCCAAAGCCAAAGGTGCTAAGGAGAGACAGAGGTAACCAAGCTTCCATTGATGAGGACTTCATAAGCACAAAGTTAAGTAAGCAACTACTACAAAGGAATTTGGAGCATCCAAGGAAGGTGAAGGAATTATTTTTTTCCTTACTTTTTAGTTGTGTTTGTCATTTTTTTTGTTACTAAGCTCACCTTAATAACTAGGCATGAAGATGTTAGCTTAGTGTGTTTTTTAAAACCACATGTTTTCTCCTAAATTTTCAAAATTTGACAGTATTTTAGCTTCAATTTTCATAGATATTTTACAAACTTTTGAAAATCTATTTAAAATGTTTCTAATCTAACATATTTGCTTTTGGGGGGATGCCTTAAGGGTAGACAGGTAACTAGTAGATTTCAAATTTGATAAATCATGTTTAGATCTCCTTTTGCATACTTAAAAATAAATTAGGAACATTATTTTGGTGGTTAAAGTAACATTTAAGGTGCTCAAATAAGTGTTTTTAGCATTTTTTTTAATTGTTACAACTAAGACCAAGGGGCCAAATGAACACCACCTAATTTTTAAAATTTGGGCTTAAAAATGAACTCACCTTTCTAAGTTTTTTGTATTCACTTAATTGTTTAAATTAGATTTTTGTTTGGAAAAAAGAGGGATGTCAAGTGCATGATATTTCATTTTACCCCTTCAAAGAACCCTTGGAATCAAAAACACCATTCCTATTTTAAATATCTTAGTCTAAGGATTAGAAATAAAGTCATCTAAAGCACTCCACAAAAAACTCATCAAAGTTTGGGTGATATTGAAAATGACCCTAAATTCTTTCTATTAGTCTTTTATTTCATGCAAACTTGGCTTAATAGGGGGAATTCATCACCTCTCATCATTTATTTAGGGAATATTTGACCTAGGGTTTCACCTCTTAGCATTGGCTTCACTTACTCCTTTGGAGTTTCACATAGGATGTATCTGCATTTGGACATCATGCTACACTGAGTGAATAATAAGATGTAGTTGTTGTAAAAAAGACTAGACCTTTTTACAACTAGTTAATGCTATAGTCACCCAATTTCTATGCTTATCTTTCACATAATTTGACGTGAAAGTCATTGTCTAATTGATTCCCCTAGAAACATTCAAAAGATTGATAGTTTAGTTAACCCCACATTGTCATACCCTTGTTAGGATTTAGATGATTATACTTAGTGTATTTTGGTCATTTTTGCTTGGTACATTTTGAGACTAAAACTTATTTGTTTTTTAATAATCCATGCCAAAACCAATTTTTTTTTATACGTAACTCTTTTGTCTAAAAAGGAATTATACTTGTAGACACCGAAATTGTGTTGACTCCCATGATCATCCCCCATTTTATTCTCCCTCGCCTATTTAACCCCTGTCAACCATTTTTCCCACTAGCCTTGACCCTGGCAGCTTGTCAAAATGAGCAAAAGACTAAAGTTAGTCTCTGCCCCCATTCTGCATCTGCCGACCACGGTCGCCACCCGACCAATGTCACCGACGTCAGTCACTTATCGGCTGACATCGGCGGAGCTGCCGACGTCAGTTCTCCTTAGCACTGTGTTTTCGATCTGAACGCAGGAACCGTTATTCCTTTACCCGTTACCCATTCGGTTCCCAATCGGTTTCCCGATCAGTTATCGAACCGTCTCTCGCCTTCATCCGTAACCTCTTCATTCAACCAACCAGTTCATTATTATTTCAATAGAACTCTTGCGATCAATTAACTCTGGCATTCAACCAATCTGCATTTGCTCTCTCCAGCACAGGTATCCTACTTCGGTCATTCGACAGCACAACGACAACGTCAATCACGTCTCCAACTTCATCTTTAAGCATATAACAAGTAAGTATCTTTCTTTATGTTTTATTTTTCTCTGGTTATTGTTTTTATTTACTGCTATCATCCTGGACCTTCAGATTGTAACCCCGAGACTTGACTTCCTCCTTTACGCCTTTGTCCACTATCCCAGTCTATAACTCTGTTCAGACTTCCTACACAATCCCCAAACAAAATAATAGACCTTCTGCAAACCCCAAGACCCTATCCAGACTAGACCAGACCCTTTCCTGACTCGACCAGACCCAACCAGACTCACCCAACCTCTGTCCAGAACTGTTGCCCCGACCGACGCCGGTCATTACCCCGACCGACGTCGGCACCTTCCCCTGACCAATGCCGGTATAGAGACCGACATCAGTGACTATGTAGAATAGTTCACTGAATATCAGGTATGCATTTGTGTTTTCGTCTTTTTATTTACTTTCATTCTGTCTTTTCATTATTTCCATTTTTGTCAAATATTCTATTTTAAATTAGTGGGTTGATATCCTTCTAGGAAGTCTTTCGTACTTCCAGGATCAGGCATTTGCTTGACAACCCACCGTCTCTCTATCTAACGTTTTTTCGTGTTTAGTCTATTTTTTCTTTGTAGGTGTCATTCCTCCACAGCCAAAGAGGAGTACCTTCCAACGTCTGATTTTGGTGTGCACGACTACAATCAGGTATCTTCTAGCCTTGACCATTTCTTCTAGTTTCTCATTTCTTCTTTGAATATAGAAAGCAAAATTTGAATAGAAACATTCTGGCACGCCTGGTGGGACCCTAGGGCCTTCCTTGGGTTCTTTCTTTCTTTCGTTCATATAGGTGCATTAGGTTTCTTCCTTTTCGCCTGCTTTCGTCTCTTCTTAAAATGACATCATAAGCAGGACTAAAAATAACTTTTTTTTTCTTTCTTGCACTTCTAGACTAGTCAAAACTCATATTCTTTGACTCTTTCTCCATTCATCTTCATACGAACAAACATTTCAACTTGGGCATTAAAACACTTTGCATTCATTTTTGTTTGCCTGCATCTCTTAGACCACACATATTAATTAACAAACGCATATTGAATTAATCTAGATCACTTGATGTTACACGACCAAACCACTTACACAAAACAAACATTTTAACTTACCTGAGACAAGGCCCGACTGGGATTTCATCCCCCAATGGATACCTTACCCATCCTGGTGATCTTACTTGGATTTCATCACCAAGGAGAAAGCCCACTCCGTTCTCTGGCGGAGCCTAATCTCTAGGGGAAGTATATTTTGGCTAAGCGAAACCAGCTAACCACTGGAATCGTGAAGTGAGGGGAGCTTGCTCCTTAGCACCAGGCCTTGTACGAAACCTAACACAAACTTCTTGAGCACCATAAAAAAACCCAAAACCATCCATAGACTGCTTCTTCTAGGACCCGACTCAAAAGACAACCTTCCTCTACACACATTCTAAGGCATAAGCCACTATAATCCTAATAATCTACTTCTAGGGTTTTAGGATCTACTTGTGTTCTTCATCTTTTTAGTTCTTATCTGCTTGTTTGAGCTTGTGAGGATGTTCTTCCTTGCCTTGAATGGTTCTGACTTGTAGCCAATCCAAGGCTCTAGTCGATCATGCGAGGCATCATCCTCTTCCGTCTACCCCGCCTATAACCAGCCCTATAATGGAGTTCAACTCGGAAACTGAAAGAACTCCTACTAGACCATCCCCGATCCAAATGCCTATTATCCCAAAAGGGGACCAAGATTTTGCACAATTCTTGGACCTCAACGTAAAAGCCTTGCAACACTATCTCATGAATAGCCAAACGCAAGACCCCTTGGGCAATCCAATTTACAGAATGCCAACCTCTTTTCTCGAGACTGCGGCCGTATCAACGGCATCCATAGTCCAACCCTTAGACACCTAGGTTGTTGCCTCAACCAATGACCAACCTTTTACCAACCATCCAAGTGTGGCCTCTCCCTCCATCGTTGGGCCCACTTCTACTGGGGTTTCGGCCCCCTATCAATCTCAGCCCACTCAACCACTTTCTACCCCCTTTCAGAATTTGGTTGTCTCTATTCCACCTACCCTTGCTCCTATCAACACTAGGATGGCTACCTATCCATTAGCCCATGTTACCTCTAACCAACCTCCCATGACAATGTCAAACCTAGCCATGCCTTTTACCCAACCATCCTTAGTCACCTCTTCTATCCCTACGACTAGTCATCCATACGTTGCGCCCTTACTGGTACAACCGACTACATCGTATACCTCTTCTAGCCTCTTTCAAGCACCTTACAATCTAGGAGGCACTCCACCCGCCAATCCATCAGTAGATATTATCAAGATAATGATGGATAAAATGTCCAACCTAGAGACCTCCATTTCCAGCTCACGCAACACTCTCTCGTACAAACAAATTTGCAATGAGCCCATCCATCCTTCTGTCCCCATCAGACCATATCCCAGCCAGTGGGAACTTCCTAAGTTTTCTCATTTTCAAAGCAAGGAAGACCCACAACAACACTTACGAGCATTCAGACATGCCTGTTACCTTATCGCCCACGATGATGTGTTGCTCTTACGCATGTTTCCCATGTCTCTCTTGGGTGCTACGCTTGACTAGTACAGCTCCCTTGCTAGCCATTCCCTCTTCACATTCACTCAGCTGGCCCAACTCTTCCTCGATCATTTCTCTACCAATATCACCAAGAAGGTCTCCATCATAGACCTCTATTCTATCTGCCAGTTTGAGGATGAATCCATTGCTGATTTCATCGCTCGGTGGAGGGGCCTTATCAATCAACTCTCATTTTCCTTACCCCAGCCTGAGCTTATTGAACTTTTCTCTCAAGCCTGTGCTAGACATATTTCTTCCACCTTGAGGGTTCAGACCTTCCACACTTTTGACGAAGCCTTCACGATGGCTCGTAAACTTGAGTTACGTGCCGTTGAGGAGAATAAAGTCAAGTTGCGGAGCAAGAATCCCAACTCCAAAACCAATGACCCCTCTTCTAAGCCTTCCTCATCCAATCCTAAATCTAAAGGTTCAACAAACGCTATGGTTGTTAGATCTTCTTCCTCTTCACCTTCAACTAATCAACTAGAACCATCCACATCTATGAGTGCCACTCGCCAATTTTAGCAGAGATACATACAATGACAGTTTACTCCACTCACAGAATCATACGCGTCTGTGCTGGAAAAACTCGTCAAACAATGGGCCCTCAATCTCCCCCAGATCCGACCACCACCATAATTTGATCCCTCATGCGCCATCCCTGCATGGTATAGGGAAAATGACTTCTGTAACTACCACTGTGTTAAGGGTCATGACACGGGCAACTGTAAAACCCTTAAAAATATAATCCAAGACATGCTGGAAAAAGGTGACCTCATCCTCAACAATCCCAATGCCCCTCCTAATCAGGGTATCAATATCTTCAAACAATCATTCCCTAATCATCCACCAACTCAAAACAATGTACAGACCTTGATTGACAACTCTCATGAACATAACATTCGAACAGTCAATACGGTCTTGCCCTTCATTTCTAACCAACCTCAAGAGGTGAGTTCATCCATCAGTCCATCACATGTGGACGAACCTCTTTCTCCGGTTAGTTCTCCATCAACTTCTCTCATCTTGGAGGATGCCTCAACCTTGCCAGCATCACCGATTTCACCATCTTCCTTCTTGCTGCCCATGGAGGACCCAACCTTTCCTACTCCTCGACCGCAAGTGGAGGGCACAATCATTCCTGCCCTTTACCCACTTGAGGAGCTTCATTCTCTAGTTTCTTCTCCACCTAGGGAAGAACCTATCTCTCCTTCATCTCCAACCAAGGACGAACCTATCACAACTCCACCATACCATGGGCCCGAGGCTACTACACCCGTCTCACCTTCAGTCCCACAATCGTCAATGTCTTCTCAAGAACCCAAACCTCATCCCACATCTTCTCAGCCATTTTCTCGACTAGTGGAGAGACTCAAACTTCTCCCTTCCAGGAAAGTGGAGCATCAGGGATTGTGGGACCATCTCATAGCTCTTCAACAAGCTCGTGCCCTCTCATCTCATGCTGCTAATCCTCCCATGGCAGAACCTCCCAAGACTATCAACAAAAATCAGATTTCCACTTCTAGATCATCTACATCTCCATCAACCTCATTAAAACCAAAACCCTCATCTACCTCGTCTAAACCAATCAAGTCACTTGGCATTCACCTCATCTCCAACCTCACTCATCCGCAAGTGAAGGTGGACTTAAACCAGACTTCGACCAATAGTAGTCTTCAACCCAAATCATAGAAGACTACCAAACCACAGAGGTGAATGCCTCCTCTTCTGTCACCATTGCCCTCCATTTTGGGCCCCCATCCTTCAACCCTAACTAGAGTCCTTCCCACTTCAACCTCTAATCAAAACCGATTGCCTCCTTTGCTTCCTTTGCCTACCGCTAGCCTATCCTCTCCCAAAAGGGCGGTACCTCTCATGAAGAATGTACTGTCCCCGCCTGTCATCGCACCATCAACCCAAAAGGTGGTACGAAAACCCCCTCCAACTTCGCCCAAGCAAAAGTCACCGACATCGCATACATCGATGAGCACGGACCCTTTAGTGGGCTCATACTCTTTGATCTTGCAACAACTTTTGCAAACTTCTAGCATAACTCTTCCACCCATCAAGCCCTTCCAACCTCTCAGGTCTAAACCCTCCTGGTTCGATGACACGAAGATTTGTTTATATCATCGTACGCCAGGACACAATACCGAGACTTGTTGTGCCCTCAAGGCTATCATTCGCCATTATCTGGAGAAAGACACTCTTCTCTTTGAGGACACTTTCGACCAACCCCTAACTCCTTCTCATAACCCTTCAACCTCGTCAAACCCATCAACATCTCATCAACCAGTTACAACCCCTTTATCACCTTCACCTCCCATTTTTTAAATCAATGCCATTCACATCACCACTAGGTCACAAAAAGACAAGGTGAAAGAAAAAGCTGCCATTCCTTGGACCTACCTTTTTGTCAATCCACCTCAACCACCTAAGCCTAATATTTCTATTCTTGGTGCACCTCAACCCTCATCTTCTTCTTCTTCTTCCAGACCAATCCATGAATCCATGTTGAAATAGCTTCACCAGACGCCTGTGAAGATGTCCCTCTATGACCTCATCCAAACCTCACCCCAGCATCATCAGGCCCTCATCCAAGCCCTGCAGGTAGCGGAGGTCCAACCCGAGGACCCCCAACCACTTGCTACCCTTGTCCACTCCTTAGCCCCTATTGCCTCCATCACATTCAATGATTTTGAGATTCCCACATCTAATACGGAAGATCAGGATGCCGCCCTCTTCATCACTACCTATATTGATCGGACACGCATTAAACGTGTTATGATCGATAGAGGCACTAGCATCAACATCATCTCCACCCATGCCTTTGATCAGTTAGCTCTTCTCAAGAATTACGTCTCCAAAATTGATGCAATCTTGCACTCTTTTAATGACACTACTACCATGACCATTGGCACAGTCGTCCTTCATATTCGCGTTGGTCCACGCACAGTCCCAGAGCTCTTCTACATCATCAAAGGAGAGTTTCAATACAACATCTTGCTAGGCCAACCCTGGATCCGTGCCATGGCCTGTGTCCCCTCCACCCTGCACCGTTGTGTGAAATTTGAGCATGACGGACAAGTCCACACCATTCCCGCTGACCCTTCACCCTTCAAAACTTGCAACACCACCTACCGTCCAAACGATGTCCTCATTCCTATCAAGCTGTCAACCTCGACACCACCTCCATCCGCGGAAGCTTCGACCAGTTTGCCACAGGCGGTCGCCCTTACACCTCCCCTTCAAGCGATGACCACATACCCCATGGAAGACATCTTCCAAAGACTTTCATTGGGAGAGTATCACTTGCTAACTTTAGACATGTTCCAAACTCCACAAGAGTATGGATGCCTTCATCATAACCCTAGCTACGACCATTCGATCGGGATGATCATACCTTATGGTCCTCCTCACCTCCGCACCAACCTCGTCTATGGGGGGCTCAATCAAGCTCCTACTGATGGTAATCCTCTTTCTTCACCCCAACCTTTCACATCAGACTTTTCATTTCCTGGCAACCTCGCCTTTGCACACACTTACCTTTACAGGTGTGCATGGAAGGGTTTTGGTTTTAGACGCTATGAGTAGGGCTCCCATCAGCCTATCCAACCGCTCAATGATGACAACGCCAAGAAACGGTATGGCCTGGGATATCATGACCCCACTCAAGACCCTGTAGACCTTTGTCCTGAACCAATCATTGACCAATCTCCTCCACACTCACCTGTTTTGCCCCCTTCACCTACGGAGTCGGTGGTTTCCATCCCTCCTAGTTTTTTTTTGCATAAACACCATCCGCCTAGAACCCTTGACTTATCAGCTCAATGGGGTGTCTAAGTCTCTCCCTCTCATTTTTCCCACCATGATCGAAGATGAGTCAGCAACCATTCACACTGTCCACTGCATTGACGATGACGCCATTCTTTCTTACATGGGCGCTGACGATTCTTTCATCCAGAACTCCCTCCCTTCTGAGACCTAGGTTATGTTAAATGAATCAACCATTGACATCAATCTTCCTTCTTCTGATGTTCCTTATGTCTTAAAGATTGGACAATCTTTAGATGCTCAAGAGCAGCTTGACTATACCCAGTTCCTCTCCGACCATAGTAAGGCCTTTGCCTGGACTTACAGTGATATGCCTGGCATCGACCCCACCATCATTACCCATAACATTGTCACCAAACCAAAGGCTAAGCCTGTCAGGCAAAAGCTTTGAAAGATGCATCCTCGCGTTGCCCTCCTTGTCAAAGAGGAACTTTAGCACCTCCTTTCTGTCTCTTTCATCCAACCCATCGATTATCCACAGTGGGTCTCTAATATCATCCCAGTCACCAAGGCAATTGGGGGGATTTGGATCTGCATGGACTATCGTGACCTTAACCTAGCCTGTCCCAAAGATGACTTTCCTCTTCCTAACATTGACCAGCTTATTGATCTCATGGTCGGCCATGAGATGCTATCTCTTATGGATGAGTTTTCAGGATACAATCAAATCCTGATTGCTCCAGAAGATCAGCACAAGACTACTTTCATTACCCTATGGGGGACTTTCTGCTATCGAGTCATGCCTTTTAGCTTGAAAAATGCAGGCGCCACTTATCAGCGTGCCATGACCTACATTTTCCATGATCTCCTTCACAAAATCATGGAGGACTATGTGGATGACCTGCTCGGCAAGTCCAAGCTTTGCCGTGACCATCTGACCATTCTCAAAATCATCTTCTCTCATCTTCTTCAGTATAATGTTCATCTTAATCCCAAGAAATGTGTCTTTGGGGTCCTCTCTGGCAAGTTTCTCAGCTTCATCATTTCCTTTCGTGGCATCGAGATAGATCCCGCCAAGATTCATGCTATCCTCAAAATGCTACCCCCAACTAATCTCAAGCAGCTTCGCAGTTTGTAAGGCAAGCTCCAGTCCATTCATCATTTCATCTCGTAGCTTTCTGACCGCTGCCAACCTTTTCATCATCTCCTTAAGAAGGACGTCTCCTTTACATGGGATAAGGACTGTCAAGAGGCTTTTGAAGCCCTAAAATGCTATCTAGTCTCTCCACCAGTCCTCATTCCACCTAAAGATGACCAACCCTTCTACCTTTATATCTCAACCACTAATCATTCATTAGGTGCCATGATCATGCACCGAGATGAGCATCACCGTGAGCAAGCGGTCTATTATATCAGCTAAACATTGGTCGACTATGAAACTCGATATACCTATATCGAGAAACTCTGTTTGGCATTAGTCTTTGCTGCTACCAAGCTCTGCCACTATCTTCTTAATCACAAGACCTTTGTCATCACCCACACTAACCCTCTCAAGTATATGCACTCTAAGCCATATCAGAATCAACATATGGCTCAGTGGCTCATGCTGCTTGCTGAGTTCGACCTCGAATTCATCCAGCAAAAATCTATCAAGGGGCAAACCATCACTGATCAACTAGCAGATGCCCCTCTTCCTGACAATCAACCTTCACAGTGTGAGTTTCTTGATGAATCTATCATTGCGCTTTCCTCTGATGACACCATCTATCATATGACTATGTTTTTTGATGGCTCCAAATGTCAACTAGGTGGGGGTGCTGGGGTCATTCTCATCCCACTCGAAGGGGAGCCCATGCCTCTATCTTTTAAACTCGACTTTGATTGTACCAATAATATGGCTGAATACGAGGCCTTAATTTTGGGACTTTAGACCGCCCTCTCTCTCAGCATCAAGTCCATCAACATCTTTGGCGACTCGCAGCTCATCGTCAATCAGGTCAACGGTTCATACCTCTGTAAAAATGAAATTTTGCAAAGGTACAAAAACTGTGCTGACATTCTCCTTGCATCTTTCGACCATTACCTCCTACAGACTGTTCCTCGATCCACGAATAAGTTTGTTAACACCATGGCTTCTCTTGCTTCACATATCCCATCTTCCTCATTTGCATCCAAACTTTTTGTCACGGTGCGTCGTGTGTCGTTGCCTTCATATATCTCTCCTCACATTCATCATGTCAACACTATAGACCCTAGCCCACGAGATGCTTGGTATAAGCAACTTGTGGACTTCTTATCTTTCTCTGTCATTCCTCCCAACCTCTCTAGTAATGCACGATGAGCTTTTATCAAGCATACCTCTCATTATACCATGCTAGGGGGTCTTCTCTATAAGCGAGGCTTCGACGGCCTCCTTCTTCGCTGTCTCACCTCCACTGAAGCATCTCAAGCCATTCAACAAGTCCACAACGGGATTTGTGGCAGACATTTCAGTGGGAATTCGGTTGCCAAGCGCATCCTTCGTCTGGGCTATTATTGGCCTACCCTTCATCAAGACTGTAGCAATTATGTTCGGCGTTGCATCAAGTGTCAGCAACACTCTAACTTGCTTCATCTTCCTAGTCATGCCTTGCAAATTGCTCAAGATTTCTGGCCTTTTTCTCAGTGGGGTTTAGATCTCATCGGTGAGATTAACCCTCATTCATCTCTTCGTCATCAATCCATCATCACAACCATGAATATTTCACCAAGTGGGTGGAAGCCATTCCTCTCATCTCTATAAAAGCCGACAAGATCATCGACTTCATCAGCACCTATATCATCTGTCATTTCAGTGTCCCTCATAAAATCATCATCGATAATGGCAAGTCCTTCAAAAACAAGACTGTCCAAAAGCTATGCGACTCATTTGGCATCAAACTCAGTTTCTCTTCACCTTACTACCCACAAGCAAATGGGCAGGCTGAGGCTTCCAACAAAATTCTCACCAAAATTCTCATGAAGGTAGTCAGTGACACAGGTAGGGGTTGGCACATTCACATTCCCTTCGCTTTGTGGGCCTACCGCACTAGCATCCGAACCTCTACAGGTGCTACCCCTTTTTCTCTCATGTATGGAACAGAGGCTGTCCTACCTCTCGAAGTACAGATCCCATCTCTCCACATTTTTCTACATGATATCCTTTCCAATGATGACTTTCATCAAGATCACTTAACTCAACTTGAGTTACTTGACGAACGCTGTCTTGCTGCCCTTAATCATCTCCATGTCTATCAACATCGCATCAAGTGTGCCTATGACAAAAATCTATGAGAATGAGATTTCAACATTGGAGACCTCGTCCTCAAAGAGAATCAACACGTGACCAATATGGAGCGAAGTAAATGAGGCAAGTTTGCTCCTAATTGGCTTGGACCTTTTATTATCACGCACAAGTATGGATCAGGGACTTATCATCTATCTTCTCTTGATGGATGACCAGAACGTGAGCCTCTTAATGCATTGCATCTTTGGTCGTTCTACTGCTAGTCGAGTACTCATCCACTTGACACTTAACTTGAGCTCATCCCTTGAGCAATCCCCATCCTCTTAATCCTAATTCCTTTCAACCCTATTCCTTTTAACAATTCCTATAACCCTTTTATGATGTAGGGATGCTTTGTCTTAATGAAAGGGAGCCCTTGTCCTTCTATGATCTTATCCATGACTCACATTTCTATAAAAACAAATCAAGATGTCACAATATCCATGGTCACTATATCAATATCAAATCAAAAGGTAGACTGCTCCCTCGAAGGACAGTTGTACTATCATTTCTATAATTAATAGACTGCTCCCTCAAAGGACAGCTATTCGAAAGCCCTTATATTAAATAAAAATCTAGACCACTCCCTCGAAGGATGGCTATGACTAATTTGGCAATAAATAATACTATTTTAGAAGCTTCCCGCATTGATCAGCTTCACAACTGACCACCAAGCAAGTGACATCTCTATGCAGACTTCCTGCATTGATCAGTCTGCACCTTAAAAAAAAAAAAAAATGAGTCATGGACTTGACTTGTAGTTGTCTCAGGGTCTCCTATAAAAGGGGCACAGTTATCTCTGCTCTTAAAATGGGTTACCCTTCCTTTTTCCTCCTCCTATCACCTGCTCAAGGGACTTCGAGCTCACTTTAATGTCAATGTGATTCGATTACCACTCTAACATAACTATGGTCAATGATGTCACGCATGAATAGGACTCTTGGTTCTAATAACCCCTATCTATGCTATCTTTCTGGTCCTTGTCAATGAAAGAGCAATATGCTTTTCACTTCTTATGCACTTTGGTCACATTCACCTTCATCACTTGTCAATCAACTCAACTCAACTCTCTTTTCAGACCCCTCCCATCGCCTATTCCCACTAGTTTCTATGGACACCAATACACATGGAAACTATCGACCAGCCACAATTTATGTTAAGCATAAACCAATACTTGCTGAAGCATAAATAGACCTCAATTCATTTTTAGCATACATCCATCATGAATATGGAATATTTATAGGGATGAAAGACCCCTCAACCAATGTAACCAATCTCTCGACCACTTTGACCAACTGTCTACCACTCGGACCCTTTCTCTGAACTACATTGGTCTGAGGCCCTATGACCGGGGCTATGTAGGCAGCACTCAAATGACACGACTATCTTCTAGGGTTAGCTTGACCACCCTCATTTGTTCATCTCTCTGATGGACAAACCTTCTTTCCTTATTTTAACTATAACCTTGCCCTTGACCACGACCAATGCCATCCCTTTGACCCTTCCTCCCTTCTAGGGAGAACTACATTGGCCTGAGGCCCTTCCACAGGGGCTATGTAGGCAGCACTCAGTTGACATGGGGTCTTCTAAGGTTAGCTCAGCCACATCCTTTCATCCATTCCTCCCCTTGACCAACAACCATTGGAGATCATGCCTATCTCCTCCAACCTCGACTACTTCCAAGACCATGTTGCCTTGGTTGTTTTTGCATGTATGCTACCTCATGATTGGTTAGCAGAATTGTTCATAGACCTTATTTTTAGACCCTCACAAGTATGGGATTGCATGCCATTTGATCTGCACTACTTGTGACTTTTTCGTGTTTCTAGGAGCACTTCCTGAGCCTAAGATACCTAGAATGCGACGACCATTTGGAGCTTCAGCTTAGATTGAATAACCCGATCAGCAGACGACTAAATGCTGGGGCCCAATTATTTCAATTTTGGCACTCCTTGACCCTTGAACTATGACACTTTGACCTGACCATCTCGTGAAGTGGTATGCATGCAATCACGACTTTTGCAGTGTTCACCCTCACTCCTCTTTTTCATCCACTCTTTGTCAAATCAGCACCCAATTCCAGGTTCCCTTCCCTCGACTCCTACTTTGAGGGGGAATACCTTATCCATAATCCAGGCAATCCGCTTCCCATTTTTGTCTTGCAGTTCATCAGAACAACCAACAAGATGAAATCGACCTTATCCTTCACCTGGGGCAATCACTCCTATTTTTGTCTTGCAGTTCGTCTAGAACAACCAACAAGAGAAAAAGGGGCAAATGTAGACACCAAAATCATGTCGACTCCCCTGATCATCCCCCATTTTATTCTCCCTCACCTATTTAACCCCTGTCGACCATTTTTCCCACTAGCCTTGACCCTGGTAGCTTGTCAAAATGAGCAAAAGACTAAAGTTAGTCTCTACCCCCATACTGCATTTACTGACCACGGTCGCCACCCGACCGACGTTGCCAACGTCGGTCACTTATCAGCCGACGTCGGCGGAGCTACCGATGTCGGTTCTCCTTAGCACTGCATTTTCAATCCAAACACAAGAACCGTTATTCTGTTACCCATTACCCATTCGGTTCCTAATCAGTTTCCCGATCGGTTATCGAACCGTCTCTCGCCTTCATCTGTAACCTCTTCATTCAACCAACCAGTTCATTATTCTTTCAATAAAACTCTTGTGATCAATCAACTCTGGCATTTAACCAATCTACATTCGCTCTCTCCAGCACAGGTATCCTACTTCGGTCATCTGGAAGCACAACGACAATGTCAATCACGTCTCCAACTTCATCTTCAAGCGTATAACAGGTAAGTATCTTGCTCTGTGTTTTATTTTTCTCTAGTTATTGTTTTTATTTACTGCTATCATCCCAGACCTTCAGACTATAAACTCGAGACTTGAATTCCTCCTTTACGCCTTTATCCACTATCCCAGTCTGTAACTCTATTCAGACTTCTTGCACAAACCCCAAACAAAACAACAGACCTTTTGCAAACCCCCAGACCCTGTCCCGACTCGACCAGACCCAACTAGACTCGCCCAAACTCTATCCAAAACTGTTGCCCCGACTGACGTCGGTCATTACCCTGACCGACACTGTCACCTTAACCGACGTCAGCACCTTCCCCTGACCGATGTCGGCATAGAGACTGACATCGACGACTGTGCAGAATAGTTCGCTGAATATCAGGTATGCATTTGTGTTTTCATCTTTTTATTTACTTTCATTCTATTTTTTCATTATTTCCATTTCTATCAAATATTATGTTTTAAATTAGTGGGTTGATATCCTTCTAGGATGTCTTTCGTACTTCTGGGATCAGGGGTTTGCTTGATAGCCCACCATCTCTCTATCTAACATTTTTTTGTGTTTAGTCTATTTTTTCTTTGCAGGTGTCATTCCTCCACAGCCAAAGAGGAGTACCTTCCAACATCTGATTTTGGTGTGCATGACTACAATCAGGTATTTTCTAGCCTTGACCATTTCTTCTAGTTTCTCATTTCTTCTTTGAATATAGAAAGCAAAATTTGAATAGAAACAATACTAGCCATTTTACACCACACTTATGCCTTGAAATTTTTGCTACACTTGTTTGTGTGTGTGTGTGTCATTTGAGTTGCATAGGGTAGTGTTATGCTACCCAAAACATGTCAAAACCATTTTGAATTTGAGTCTTTTGAAGCATAACATAGATAAAATCATTCAATCATGCTTACACTATTAGGCTACTCAATTTGTTTCAAAACTTGTTTACCATTGTATCAAAAACCATTGTTTCAAACCATGTCATGTATACCATTTAGACCTTTATCTTATGCCATCATGTTGTCCAATATTGTCTATCTTGTTAGGTAAAATCCTAGTTTTCAACATTGAGTTTTCAATTAGCCTTATAAAGTTTGGATTTAAACATTTATTTATTTCTATTTAGGCCTTAAATCATGGGGTTGATACATAGATCTTTCTCTTTTGCATTGCATAAACTTCAGTTAATCAATTACCCAAATTTGAAAACTATTGATGGTTTATTTGTTTAATGCCTATCCTCATCATTGTTTATGCATTTATTTGAGAGAACACAACCTTTATCAAAGATACTTTGTCTTATGCCTTATGCTAATTTATCATGTTTATGTTTGATTCTATGTGTTGGGTTTATGTCAAAGTTTTTTTGAAAATTGTTAGATTAAATCAAATCACATCAGCCTTTATTTCAAGTATAGATTTTGATGCCATTTGGACAAAAGTCATAGAATATGCCTATTTTTTTTGAGCCTATATTTTTACTCCACATTTATATAAAAGACCTAGTAATTCAGTTTTTCCCTTTCCTAGTTTAGACCTTGTTTGGTATACTTTGATCTAGACCTCTAACATGTCAGTTTTTTTCAGATGCTTGACCTTTTATGCATATGACATTTGACATTAGACATTTGATGGTAGAATTTTTTATGCCAAGTCTTAGCACAAACCATTTTGGAGATACATATCCACTTTCAAACCATATTGGAGATACATATCTACTCCTTTGACCAAGTTAGACTAAGTTTGAACCATTTGTCCTTTTGGACATAGTTTTTCAGAGTTTGTATAACACTAATCCTTTTTTTTTTAGATATTTCATAATTTATGTGCATATGTCTAGATACACTTATGGTAGAGTCATGTACAATCCAACTTGTGATAGAATGACTACACAAAATCCCAATAAGAACCCCTATAGAGAAATATTTTCTAAGGATTTTTATTATTCTTCTTATAATACTCCATATGGGGAACATAGTCAAAATCCACAAATTCCAAATCAAGACCTTGATTGGCATGAAGAGGTTTTTTAGGATGACTTTAAAGACCCAACTAAAAATAATGTTATTTGGGATATGGATCCATACCCACTTTACAATAATCACTACATAGAACACGATCAAGAACTAGCTTATGAGCCAACTCATGACTAAGATGATATGGTTTATGAGGAAAAAATGGATTATTTGTCTTATGTAAGTAATTATGATCCACCACATCATACCATTTCTATTATATGACCATAATGTCACACTATTATTATACCAAGACCTCATCCTCTAACTTGTGTGAGCAATCAAGCTCCACAATGCCCCTTCATCATTTCAAGACCTAGTCCTTTGGTTTGTGTAAGAAATCATCCCCAAAACACCCTATTGTTACAATCTCAAGACTTCATCTTTTGTCTCACATGAGAAATCATGCTCTCTAAGGCCTTACCATTATCCAACCATAGGTCATTCTTTGTCCAGTACCTATCCCATCCAAACCTCAACCGATCCAATCCTTCAAAGACTAAGTTGTGTTCAAAACTAGTATTTTCCAACTCATTAAAAACCAAGGCTAAGATAACCAACCAATCTGATATGTTTCTATTGAATCAACCATTTGTGATAAGTCAACCAATGATAAATCACCTATTGATCCTATACTAGTTGTTGAGGAGTCTCACACTAATGAACCAGTCTTTGTCCAGTCACTTCTTAATGATTATAAGTACCTTTGGACAAATCATTACCTTGACCATGTGATTATTTTTTAAGATCCTCTTATTGACAAGCCATTTTATGAGGAGTTTTCTCTTGACCTCTTTCCCATCCTAGAGGAGTCCCATTCTGACAAACCAGTTTTTATGGAACCTATTATGCTATCATAGGCCATCACTTGTCTAAAATAAAAATTCAATAAAACATTATTGTAATATAATACCCATCAAATGAAGAATCAAATTTAGAGTTAGGCTATATTATTGAACCAACATTAGATTTAGCATTAGAATCAAAATCAACATCAGTGTCAACATCAAATTCAGAGTCCCTTAAGTTAGAATCAAATTTAGAAGAAGAATATGTTTATTGTTGTTACAATATTGGTTATACATGCCTTACAGATCAATTTGAATAAATTTTTGATCCTTATACAATTTTTTAGCATGAGTAATTTATATTTGACACAAGTTATCCTAGTATCTTCTACAAGGATTGTGTAGCCTCTCCCCATTCCATTACCATTCCATAGGCCATTACCATCAACCAAAATAACCATATCATTGACATTCCATCTCCCACAAGTGTTGACTGGGATTGAAATAATAACACTTTGTTGAACTACATCTATGGTGACATAGTAATTAAATAAGATTAAGGAGGCTAGGACCACATTCATATAGCATAAGAACACTCTCCTAGTGAAACCTTTTTAGAGGTGCAAGGGGATAAGCAAAGATCAAACTCAACATATTTTAATGACACTTTTTTAGAAGCACTAGAAGATAATCAAACTCAAAAGTAGACATTCCTTAGTGAAACCTTTTAATAGGTGATATGAGACAATCAAAAAAAATTTATTGGTGAAAACCTCTTTGAGGCACCAATAGCTGAGCACAAAATTTCTTCACTATTGGATGAAGACAAAATCAAAGATCAAATAAAAATAGCTTCCTATCTATAGCCTAATTAGATGATAGATAATCTTAGGGCTAAACAAAAAATATATATGATGGTCCTCTCAATTTAATAATTATTTGGCCCCACCATAACTAAATTTATGTTAAATCTAACATCAGTAACATTACATGTGACTGAAAGTCCTGATCTTCATTTGTTTTCCTACCATTATAGATTCCATTATCATCAACCATTACATTTCAAAATCAAATCTACAGTCCATTATTTGTCCTTACTTACCATCCATGGCTGAAATTTCCTTTGTAGAGGCTATAAAGATACATTGTCTCAATTTTGAAGGAATCAAAATCAGTGACCAATGAAGATCACAAAAGCATTCTTGATAACCAGATCTACATCGAGTTTTTGATAGATCAACTATTTAGATGAGGTTTGGGATAACATTAACATGATTTATTATTCTATTTGTATCATTTTTTTATTAGTATGTAAATCTCCCCTTATTATTAATAATAGAATATAAAACCACACCCAGGCCAAAAACATGTACCATACCATTTCACATCACCATGCCATTGCTATTGTTACATATCCATTTTCTATTGTCACATATTTTTTCCATTCACCTTATCACTTGAGGGAAAACCATCTTAATATTTTATCCATCCTCTCATTCCATTATTATCTATACCAAGACCTATTTTTAGTCATCCTACCTAATCTTGTTTTGCTCTTTTTTCATTTGGTTCTTCTCACACCTTTTGTGGGGGAATTCTAATCAAGTTTCAATAATCAATCCAATTTTTGTTTACAATGACAGTCTATGAAATTAGTGGGAAATTTTATCTAGAAATATATATTTTTTTTTCATATCCTATATCAAGTTTGTTTATGTGAGCCTAATTATAATTGCCTATGGGCAAATCAATGTTTCACCAATCTTGCTACTAATTATAACTGCTTATGGGCAAATCAGTGTTTCACTAGTCTTGATAATAATTATAACCACCTATGGGAAAATTAGTATCTTTGACCTATGTCATTTTATCCTAGTTATAATCACCTATGGGAAAACTAGGGGCAACACTTGTTTATCATGCATTGCTGTATCACCTTGCCATTACTATTTTCATTTGACTGGCCATTTGTTGGATTTGAGAACTTATTAGGACCTAGTTGGTTTTTCCTCACCTTTTATGTGGATATAATTACTATAACTTGAGGTCATTTAAATATTATTTGGTTGTGCTTAATTCATGTTGAGGTCATCGTAATCCCCCTTTCTATATGCTCTCATCATTTTGTGAGCAACCTAAGCCAAATGTTCTCGCTATTTTGTGAGTAGGTATCTTATCATTCTATAAAAGGTTAAGATACCTAAAAATGACAAAAATATTCATAATATTTCAAAATCTAAAAATATTTGTCCTATCTAAGCCTAGTTAGTTATCCTCAATCTACCTTACTAGGGCATTGTCATTATTAAGATGCTTTTATTTTCTTTTATTTTTTGGCTTTCTATTTGTTTGATTATTTTTAGTTCTTTGTTTGTTTGTTTTTCTTCTTATTTGTTTATTTGCTTGTTCACTTGCCTATTTTTTTGATTTTATCACTATTGCCTTAACTTAGTATATATGTGTTCATTAGGTGATTCCTTGAAAACATTATTCATGAGTCTATCCATCTTCATATGTCAACATTGTCATCATGGTTTTTACCATTGGTGCATTGTTTTCACTTGAATATTGGATATTTGGAGTCATTACTTATGCATTTTTTGGCCAAGTCTTCATGGTGTTATATCATGAATCCTACTGTCACATGCTATAGAAAAAATCAACTTCAAGAAGGTCTATAATCATTGGAGCTGCAAAAATTTTCTCCTTGGCACCTTGGAAAACCCTCCCACCCACCTTGATTAATTAACCCATTAGCCATTCTAGTTGTGTCATTTCTAATTGGGATGAGTATCTCCTCATTGGTAGGTATGACTAGATCATTTACACTAATCAATCTTATTCTTCTATCCATCTCTTTCATCACTTTTCACCTGCTCATCTTTAATATTTATTCTAGGTTATATCCATGAGTTATGCTTGCTAGTCAACCCTAATTGGGGAATAATCATCTTTAGCCAATCTAGGTCCTCTTAATTATTATAAACACCTATGGTAAAATCATTATTTTGACCTTTTAATCTTGATTATAACCACCTTTGGGAAAATCAATATCCTTTTTACATCAATGCATGCAAGAATTTTCTCATTTGGATTAATCTTAACAATAGGTTAATTCCACCTTCTTTTTGATTCTTTTTGAGGGACCACCCATCAAAAAATGTGATTGGCACTCCCTCAAGGGGGCATCATCATAGGCTTCTTAAAACAATTTGGGGTTATGTTATTTAACCATCATCTTATTTTTGGCATACAGGCCTTTTCTTATTGTTTGAGAAGCTATTGATTTTCTTATAGTTTTTAATAGCTTCCCAAATAGGGGTAAACTATAGATACCTAAATATGGGAACCAATAACCTCCAATCAGGATTTTGACCAATTTCCACCTAAAGCACACAATTTGGCCTAAAAATACTAAAGCACATTAAAATATTTGAAACTAACATATTCAAGTGCTGATTTTGGCCAAGGTATCCCTAAATGGGGCAATGCAATTTGTGGGATAGCTAACTTTTATCAAATCATTCTGAGTCAAAATGCCAATTTTACACTTGGGTTCTCTAGATTTCTCTTTCCTATCAAATATATTTCATGAGACACATGCCTTTGTTATTTGGTGTTGGTAACATCCTAAATGGGATAATGGATCCAACACATTTGACATTACTTTCCAATTCCAATCCAGTCAAATTTTAGACCAATAATAAGGCATTCTAATCAATTTGAGTAATTTGTGCACAATGTGATTAATCATGCTTAGAGATAATTAATCCAAATTAGAGCCTAATTAAGAATTCCATGGAAACTTATTAAATAATTTGTTTTGGAAATGAATATTGAATATCTACATCATTAGGTGACCTCATTTCTTGGGAAGACATCCCTAGGCCATAAATGCCACAAATATCAGTATTTATGCCTCCCATGCCTCATCAAATCCCTCCATGACTCTTAATTTCTCTTCTATCTTAAATACTGATGAGCATATTTATCAATCTTAATTAAAAAATTGGATTAATCCTTATCTGCACATCTCAATCCTAAGATGGATGGTTCAAGTTGATTCTGATCAATCTCATAAATCTATATAAATAGAAGGCCTTACCACATAATTTCTAAGCTTAATTTGTGCAAATTTATAATGCACAAATGACTCCAAAATCTATTTCAATTAGTGTTACCATGCCAAACTAATTCCAATCCAAGCCAAGCTAAAGCCAAAGATGTCAAGGAGAGATGGAGGTAACCAAGCTTCCATTGATGATGAATTCATGAGCACAAAGTCAAGAAAACCAATACTACAAAGGCATTTGGAGCATCCAAGGAAGATGAAGGAATTCTTCTTGTTTTTTCCTTACGTTTTAGTTGTGTTTATCATTTTTTTTGTTACTAAGCACCCTAGTAACTAGGCATGAATATGTTATCTTAGTGTGTTTTTGATTTGGTTTCATTCACTAACACCATACTAATCTCTTCTTATTAATAAAATTACTAGTTCACAAGCCTTATCCTTACCAAAACATAAGAAGGGGATCCAGAGCTTCCTTGAGAAGATCAACTTTGTGAGAAGGTTCATACCTAGTTTTGTAAACCTAGTCAAGCCTATCACTACCATGTTGAAGAAGAGCCAAGTGTTTTCTTGGTATAATGAAGGAAATGCAACCTTTTAAGTGATCAAGTAGGCCATTTTCCAATCACCCTCACTCTTGAATATTTATTTCTCCAATTAATTAATCTTATACACCTTTGCTAACATTGACAACATATCATCTATGTTGATGCAGAATAATGGTGAAGTAATGGAGAAACCAATTGCCTTTTTAGTCAAGGGCTGGAAGGATATGAGGTGAGGTACACATTCATTGAGAATCAAGTTATTGCATCCTTGAGAATCCTCAATAAGTTTAGGCACAGTAGGATCCATCTTATGGTGTCTCATCATGAAGTTAGGGATTTCCTCAACAAAGATTTAAATGAGAAGGGAGTAGGTCAGATCATAAAGGTCATGAAACATGACATAGAGATCAAGGTCACCAAGATGGTCAGGGGAAAGGGCTTATGTGAAAACATGGTGAATGACCTTGAAGAAGACAAAGAAGCTATTTTGGTGACCTAAGATAACTCACAAGTAGGTGCACCTTCACTTCAAAAGAGTTGGCTTCAAGATATGGCTCTCTTCTTGACAAAAGGAGAATGCCCCCAAGGTTTGGATAGAGCTAAAACAAGGTATTTCAGTATTCAATCTATACCTTATGCATTAGTTAATGGTGTCCTTTTTAGAAAGTACTTTAATGGGGTACTATTTAGATGCATAAATAATGACTGGGTGACCAAACTCTTGGAATAGTTCCATGGTGGACCTACAAGAGGTCATTTTTCACCTAAAACTACCATATAAAAGGTAATGAGGGTTGGTTATTACTAGCATAATATTTTTAAAGATGCTCATGCATGGATTAGAAAATTCCAAAAGTGTGTTCTCTTTGTAAGAAAACAAAAACTACCATCCTTTCCACTTACTCCTATTCAAGTGGAGTAACCCTTCACGAAATGGGGGTTAGACTTCATAGGTATGATCTATCAATCATCAAGTATAGGGCTTAAATGGGTGCTCATTACAACTGACTATTTCACCAAGTGGTTGGAATCCATTACTTTTAAGGAATATAGTGAAGGTGTAGTCTTAGATTTTATGACAGCCTTGTACCCAAGTTTGGTGTCCCAAATACCATTATTTTTTATAATATATTGGCATTCATTGGTATTAAGATAAGTGAGTGGGATATCAAGATGGGAATCTACCGAAATGCTTGTTCCAACTACTATCCTCAAGTAAATGGACTAACAGAGTCCACAAACAAGAAGTTTTTGAGGAACATCAAGAGGACCATGGAAGAGAATTAGATAACATGTCACACCAAGCTAAAAATAGCCTTGTAGGTTGATAGGGTGATTGCTAAAACTACCATTATTAATTTTCCATATGTTCTTGTGTATGGAAGGGAATCCAAATTGCCTATCTCCCTTAAACTTCTTGTATTAGAATTAGACCATCAACTTGAGTTAATGGAAGATAAGCCCATGAATGTGAGGATGTTATAACTCATGAAGATAGAAGAAACCAATGACCTTGATATGAAAACCTTAGAATAACATCAAGATTAGGTCCAAAAGGCCTTTGAAAAAAGAGATACAATAAGGATCTTTATGGAAGGGGACCTAGTTATCAAATGAGATTCAAATAAGGCCAAACAAGGAAACCATACCAAGTTTGACAGCTTGTGGAGTAGTTTTTATTTGATCCATGGATGCAAGGAACACAATGCTTTTTATCTTGTCTAACTAGATTGAGAGGTATTTCCCATCCCTATCAATGATATTCATTTAAATACATGTTATTGAATAAGCATTGCATCCATTATAACATATTTTACATATTAAATTAGTTTTTTATGCTTTCTTATAAGTGCCTTATGTACTTTTCCTTTATGTTTTCTTGTTTCCTTTTCGAAAGTGCCTTGGGATTTTTTTTTAAAAATTTCTTTTGATCCTTGTTGCTTCAAAAATAGTTTAGCTTAATTGTAGAGGCTAATAAATCTGTGCCTAATGGACTAGATAAGGCAAATGGTCTAGGTTCTCAAAGTATATCAAACATGATTCCATTTGAGTCGCCAAAGATGTTAGCCATTATTGGTCCACATACCAAAATTTCTTGAATATAGTGTAGTTTCTTGAGGATCAAGTATGGAGCAAGGCTTGGATAGGATTTATGAATGTATTAATGAACCAAAGGGATATTATAGACTTAAAACCATTTTAAATACTTTTAACTTGCCTAAAGTGTATTTTTCTAATTTCTAAGGGATAGGTCTATAGTTGTAAAGAGTAGGTATCTAAACAGATTTTTATAATGTCCAAGCCTTTAAAGATAAAGCTATAGTTCCAGAATAAGTTCAGAGGATCATAAGAAGAAAATATAAGTGTCAAACCTTTCTGGGTGAATCCTTAGGAAATATTTTAGGCTTTCCTTTTTCTAATTTCAATTCTTTATGACCTTTTATTTGGTTAAGTGTTATTTCTTTTGGGAGATTTGTTTTGGGTATTTTGGGCTAAGTGTTAGGAATTGTTTCAAATATTTTATCCAATAAAAATACCAAAAGATGATTTTCTTAAAAATTATATCAAAAAAAATCCCAAAGGGTCTTTTTTTAGCCAAAGTGGTCTACTCAAAAATCCTGAAGGGTATTTCTCAAGCTAAGTGTCAGATTTCTTTCAAGAAAATTATCCACACAATTTTCCTAAAGGCATATTTATTTCAAGGAAAATGTTTGAAAAAAGTTATGAAGGGAATTTATATAGGAAAGTGGTTTGATAAAAAAATACTAAAGGGTATTTTTCCAACAAAGTTTCCTATATACTTTTTTTGAATGGTCTTTTCTCGATAAAGTATCCCAGACATTTTTATTGAAGGGTACTTTTCTTTGGGAAAATAGAACAATGCAAAAGATTTTAAGGGAATTTCCTAATGGAAAAGGGCTATTTCAAAAAGTCTAAAGGGAAATTTTAAGGACAAAATCCCTTTAGGAAAATTATCCAAGATAATTTTCCCCAATTCAAATTTATTTTGGGGCTTTATTCTAAGGAAAAAGACTAAGGATGATGTATTTTGTAGATTTTGTCTGAGATAGAGATCCCAAAAATATGAATTATTTTGGACATTTCATCTGCAAATTTTTTTTCAAGGCCAAGATAAGGCAAGCGCTTTCCTTTGGATAAAGTGGTTGAGACACAAATCCCAAAATCAATGTCCAAAAAAAGGTTTGAAGGAAATATCCCATATAATTTTTGATACAGACAGTTATACAAACATCAATTTTAGGCATTAAGAATTATCTATTTGATTTCAAAAGTCCAAGATTGATTTGTAGATGTCAAATTTAAAGCCTTGATAAATAACTATTAAAGTGAAAATATCCCATTGAAAATTGTATAGATGTTAATCTTAAGCTTCATGAAGTAGCATTTGTAATTAAAATAATAAGATACTATGGTGCATGTTCATCAAGCAGAGGATCTAATGATGAGTGGTGATTGATAATATAATGGACCCATGAAAATCAATGGCTTGAATTCAATCACAAATTTAGATCCAATAACACGTGAGCAAGTCAAATGGTCAAGGAGCTCAAAGGTGATCATGTGGCATAAACATGGGAGCAGATAGACTAATGAGTAGATCCAAGGATCAAATGCATGGGTGCCAAGTGTCAACAACACATTAACTCAGTCATAAGATCTAATGGCATGCATTAAACATGTTAGAGAAGGATCAATAGAGAAAGCTAAGTCAAAAGGTCAATGATGCAAGTTGTTTTAGATACCCAATGAACAAAAGACTGAGTTGGGACATTTTCAACTAAGGTTTATGAAGCATTTCAACTTGGGAAAAAAAATGAATGGACTCAAGCTAGTGGAAAATATATATAACCAAGCTTGATCTCAACCCATGTTGAACTCAGATTAACAATGGGGACCAAACATTACCAGTAGGGCTTTGTAAAGATAGATTAGGTTTTCTAGACCTAATATAGATTAGAGGTTAGCAAGTTGATGGCTAAATGAGACCAAGAATAGAGTAGAGTATGGAGAATGATAGGAAAACCATTGACCTTATATTGGTTTTCCATATATAATATACACCTATGATCTAGATATGAAATTGGATAAGATAGGTGACTAATGTAAAGCATTTTCATCGTTCAGCATGGTTGTTATCTTGATAAGTAGCCACCTAGAAGCATGAATACATGATTTTATTACATCCATGAGTATGCAGTTTTATCCTCAAATGATAGATGGTGTGAAGGATCAAATAAAATTTCTAGTGTTGGGAATTGCATCTAGGAACATTCAATGTATTCTCATAACATTTGGGGACTTTCTCACTCAATAATCCAGGTGCAGTGTCTTGATTAATCAAAACAATGGCAAGGTTTTCATTGGCTAAGGAGTAAGATGGTGGCTCAATTTTAATGACCCAAGATAAAGTGTTCTTTTTTTAATGGTATGCTCTCACATCCTTTATTTTCTCTCTCTTCTCTTATATATTTTGGTCTCATTCCCATTGAAGGGGTTCTCATATTTTAGAATTTAGCATTTTCTTTTTTGAGACAAGAGTACTCATCGAGACTCTTGAAAGAATGTGCTTATTTTATATGGTTAAACCCTATGAAAATATTGTAATAACTTTATTTTTAAGTAATAAGATTAAATATTCCCTATCTCTTATCTTTAATTAGTGCTTAGTATGCTTGAATATGGTAAATTTGTGAAGGATATTCTTCCTATTTTGTTTTCCTTCTACTTGACTCTTTCAAGGTGTTTTCAAATTATCTTAAAGGTCTAGATTAATGTTCTATTTGGAACTTATTATATGAAATGTTTATGCAACTATTGAGATTTTGAGATTGAGTAAGCCATAGTTGTCTTTTGCTAATCCAGTGTGTGTTCAACCTTATGTGAGTGTCCATTTAACTTTGGTGTATCACCCTTTTAGTTTTTTTGGGAGTCCTTAACCATATTTATAACCCTTTTCCTTGTGAATCATTAGTTTAGCATTATTTTAGGTGAGTATCAAGAGGAATCTAGCCTACTTCAGAGGTTTATACCTACCATAGGTTACCCACAACCTATGGTTATCCTAATATTATAGCTTAGTTGGAGAGAGCCTGAAGAACCCTCTCCAAGGGTGAAAATTAAGCCTATAATAGGCACCCTTTGGAAATTTTCCATATAATTTATGTTTTTACAATAATTAAAGGACAAACACATGCTTTATATGATATTTTTTATTTTTAGAATATATCATGATATTGTCAAGAAAAAACAAAATAATTTGATTAAGGTAATCCATGAACACACTGTTAATGCAATTCATGAATGTTGTATGTGAAATTTTTACTCCAAAATAGAGCATTGTAAACTCATAATTCCCATATCTTGTGCTAACATATTTTTTTGGAATGTATTATTCTTTGATCCTTAATTGGTAGTACCCTAATATTAAGTAAATATTGGATGATACCATTGTTCCATGCATTTTATTGAAGAGATCATCAATGTGAGGTAGAGGATATCACTTATTTATGGTTTCCTTATTCAACATATTGTAATATATGCACAAGAAAAAAAAAATCATTCTTATTCTTAATAAACACCACTATTACACCCCACAAAGAAACACTCAGTAGAATTAATACTTTTGAGAACATTTATTGAAGCTAGGCATTAAATTAAACTAGGTATATTATTTTCATACTATAGGGAGCCTTATATTAATATTATGACCCTAGTATGATGTTTATAGTGAAGTAAAAATATATCTTTGGGGGTATTCTAGGTAATTCTTTTAGGAAAACATACCAAAATTATTATAATAAAGGATAATAATTTAAGATAGGATCCTTAGTTTATTTAAATTCATCTACCTTAACTAGAAATACGTGATACCCTTTTTGCTAAGCCTTTTTAAATTGAATGGTTTAACTTTCTATTAATTGATACTCTTTCTTCTTACCTTATATTTAGCTTTGATTTATTATATCATCCAAATGTTTAAACTTATTTAATAAGCATTCGACATTGCCTTTGTGCTAACAAAGACAATTCACTCCTAGGATCACTTCATATGATTTTAATAGTGTTGAAAACAAAACTACTTAAGGTAATATCACTTCTATCTCGATAAGGAATTTTTATAGCTTTACCTTAGATTCATTCTCATATTGCACTATCCAATAATTTTCCATAAAACCATCCTTCCTAGGTAATTTATTTAACATGCTAGGAAAGAAAAACATTTAGTGGCTTTTGTACCTATCAAAATTGAAATAAGATCCCCAAAAAAGTTACCTAATGTTTCAATGGGATACGGTTTAAATTTAGCTTGAAATTTGTTAATAGTTGCATAAATTTGTTGTTTGAATATTCCTTAATGTTTGGTAGAGGTAGATTAATTCTTTGACATGCCATTTGTCTTCCATCGAGCATAGTCATTAGCATATTTATCTCCTCCACATGTGAAACATCCTCTAGGAGGTACCTTCCTCTTAGATAGATTACCTCCTTTGAAACCATTTCTAGGTTTCTCAGTCCTTGAAGTATTGCTTAACTTTACTTTATGGCTATTAAACTAGTTCTTATAATTCCCTTTCTATTTCCAATTCTTTTTTTTGAGGGTGGTTTTTGTGACTTTGAATTTATTTACAAAGTTATATTTGACCATCACAAGTGATTTAAAATTATTTTCTTGATTAACCACTTTATCAAAGACTTTTTACATGCTAGAAGGTACATGAAAATCCATTGTGCATCTAATTTGTGGCTTTCCTATGATTAACTTCATGATACAAAAGTGTTCATATTTTTGTTACTAGGGTAAATATTTTATAAGCCTAATGAATTTTTCCCAGGACTCATTCAATTATAGTTATCCTTGTTTCAATTTTTAAATTCAGTCATTTCTTAATCAAAATATAACTTTGGTAGCCACCAAACCCTAAATAAGGCTACAAACTATTCCAAATTAGTGATGGTGGAGTCTAGGTCAAATTATAGTTTCTTGTTTTCCCACCAATGTTTTACTTCACCAAAAAGCTAGTAAGCTCCCCACACAACTTTGGTTACTTTTGAGTAATTTCAAATATCAAAATAGTTTTCCATCTTAGTGAGCTAATATTTAGCTTGATCACCTAAGACTATTTCATCATCATTTGGTGGGTTTAATTTCTTAATATCCTACATAGGTTTATCAACTAAATATGTTATTGACACTTTTTTTCCTTATCATTTTCCTATTCCAGGGGTTGTTCTTGATTATCATAATTTTCCTCAAGATCCTCTTGTTCATATTCCTCATCATGCCTATGAACTTCTTGATATAAGTGTTGAAAAAATTTGACCTTTGGTCAAATTAGATCAACCCATACATTTATAAAAAATTTATAAGTTTTTACATGTCTTATAGGGGTTTCATATTGTCTTATACATCTTTCTTATCCTTCCCCTAGTCCTTGTCTAAGCTTATCTCTCTTGGAATGGCCTAGTCAACTAAATTCAAAGTTAGTAAACCTTGGTAAAACTTAATGAAAGTTAGAAATTATGTTGGATATGTCCTAATATGGTCTTTGATATGTTTCAAGGTGTCTTCAAGTCATAAATTGGTCACTTACTAAGTTTCATTTGAAAAACAGTTATTTAGCCACATTTTTAGCCCATTAAATGACTTATACAGACTTTCAAGGAGGTGAAATTGTCACCAAGCTATAGTTAAACATGAGGAAAGTTAGAGAATGTTAGGATTGGTTAGGTGAAAGTTTAAGAATTAGTTATCTTTAGAGAAGGTTAGTTTATCCTTATTTTTAGTACCTTTTAGGTACTTGTATAGACTTCTTGAGTTCACCATCAGCTAAAAATGTGGGTAACATGAATTTTCACCTCCTTACACTCTTTTTAATACATGTTTTGAAATTAAGATGTCAAATTTTCAATTTTTTCTCCTGTTTCTTCCATTTTCTCCTTGTAAGCCAAGAAGGGTCAATTTCAAGCACTTGGTATGGGCCATACAAGTGAAGTTGGGAAGAGTGATTTAGGAGAATGAAAGGTCTCTAAGTATAATTAGAATAAATATTAATAAGTTTCATTTTGGTTGTTCCTCCATGAACAATCATTTAGACCTCGGGTAGCTTTTTATGCACTTGAATCCATGAGGGGGTCATTGTTTGCATTTGTTTCATATTAATTTACTTTGGTTTGATGTATTTGTTTGTTTTAGAAGTTTTCAATGTTTTATAATATCTCTCCATAGGATCTCCATATGTGTTTTCATAGTATAAATTTCATCAAATGTTAATAAGCCTTTTCTAGGCCTATTCGGGTTTACCATTATCTGCTCTTTTCATCTTAGGTGCCATGAGAGAGATTTTTCACATTGAAAAAGGTGTTTTGAGAATGATATCCAAGTGTTATTATTGAATTTTATCAATTTGGGGAATTTCAAATGTATTTCAGGTGATAAGAGGCTTAAAACAAACCTTTTCTTACTCAAATTACATGCTTTGCCTATATTTTTTAAATCAAAATAGTCACCTTCAAGATCTTGATGATGTCGTTATGGTGTAAGGGGAGATGGAATTATATAAAAAATTCTTATTTTTGATTGAAATACATTTTGAGGTTTTTTAAGGATCATATGAGTCCTTTCTACAGTCATAATTCATAGTGATCTATGCCCAATTCATTATCTACCTTTGAAAACAACTTTCTACAAGTGACTAAGCATGAATTTTAGGTGTGTATAGAAGATGTAAAAGAAAAATCACATTAATTTTTTAACCTATACAAAATAAGAGTCTTAAAAATCTCATAGTAAGTCCTAGAAATCAAATAAGTAATATATTCATCTTTGAAGATCATGATTGAGTTTTCCAGGTCCTTTGTCTCTAAAAGGCCTAAATAGAGGTCCCTAAGCTTCTTTATAATATAATATACCATTAAAAAAGGAATTTTAAATTATCTTGGCTGTTTATTTTATAATTAAATTCCACATACAACACTTGTTACAAATTTTAGGCCAAAATATTTAGGGGAGAAGGATGTTTAGGGTCTCAAAGTTACCCTCAAACACATTGAATTCATTTAGTGTCATCTACAGTTGGAAACTAAAGGAAAGATTCTTTCAAATAAAATTTAAAGTTAGGATTTTTTTCCATGTGGGATTGATTCAAAATTATCCAATTTATACTCATGATCCAAAATTATTGATGTGATGACCTCTTAAGCCTATCCCCTGTCTGTACACAAGCTTGGGAAGGGACACCTGCAGTAAGGGTTTCAAATAGTGAGGTAGAAGGTTGAGGTTTTGACCTTATTTTTAGATTTAAAGGTGAATAATAATTATAATTGTCTCTTTTAACTCTAATACCTTCATTAAAAGTTGGATCATCATCAAGATAGTTCTAAACATCACCACAATAGGCCTGAGAAAGGGACACCTACATGCATAAAGGACTAGACTTGTGAAACAAGTGATATCATGTAAAATAAGAAGAGAGTTTATGGTTTATAATAAAAATGTCTCTAATTCATCACATAAACCATGATCAGGGTCTCTTAAGGCCACATTAACCTTAACAATGGTGTCTCAGTCCACCTATAGGTCAGGAAAATAGGGTATATAGGCAGTGAGTTAGAAGTAAGGTTTTTTTAATACCAAAATATACTGTATTAGTGGAATTTTGATTATATAAGTGAAAATTAACCTCAGGTATTAATTAAAAATACTATTTACACCTTTATCAATGAGAAAACCCCCATCTTGACACTTACAGGCCTGTACAGACTGAGACAAGTAGTGTTGGAGTTAATGTTTCCAATGATGTTAATGCTACCCAAGGTCAACTAATGTGTTAAAATTACTATGTAATTAAGGTATATTTATTAATTTTTTTTCAAAAATTTATCTTAGGACTCAACATAAATCCATAATCACCCATAAGAACCATCAGATAGGGTTATATCAATCTAGACAATGTATAGCCTAATCCTATGTTTTCAAAAGCATAGAAGGTGGTTGAGAGACAAAAAGACTAGAATATGGTTATAATTCATCAAAATATGATCATGGAAGATGAATAGTATATTTTTAATTATCATGTGTCAAAATATATGTCTCTAAACAAGCAAAACTCAATCCAAATTCATCTTCTTGCCAGGACTATCTTATTGAAAGTCTGCCTAGAGAATGGAGAAAGTTGGTGGTGTTACACTTGAATTCAATGGCTAAAATTTGGTACATATTACCATAAAAACCTATATAATATTCTAAAATGTTTTTTTTTGAGGATAATATAGGTGAGATGCCCCCTATTTTGTCTCAGATAAGGGGAAGTCCCTTCATGTTTGAAGAGATAGTTTTGAGAAAAATATGATGGAACATGGACCAAAAATTATTAGAGACACCCAAATATTGTTTTCATATCAATTAAAAACCCTAAAAAACATGGGAAAATAATAATTAATGTTTTATTAAAAATAGGTTGATCTAAACAAGAGGGCCTAAAGGTAGGGTAGCTAGGCAACATGCAAGTCTTGCTCCAAATAGAAGGCCAGTTTAATTTATAAAATTTTCCAAGAACTCAAATGATTTGGTTCACGTATATATAGGTATATTGGAGATTTAAAATCCATGGAGTGAAGGGTATCCATTAAATAAAGTTATTTTGAACCTAAGGTTGTAGGCAAACTCTTTGAACAAAGTATAGGCCTAGTTCTAAAGGGTGACCATTATTATTTATAGATATTGGTGATCTATTAAAATGATTTAGGAATGTTATTGGGATGTTTATAGAATTTTATAAAACTTTATTTTGTATTAAAAATTCCCAAGAAACCATTTTTGGCCTAAAGTGTGCTCAAAGCCTATTAAAATGCAAAAAAGGAATTCGAATGCCAACTTTAAATGCTTGGAACTTCCACCAATCTTTGAATGGGAATTAGAGGTTATTATAAAAGTTATGGAGGATCAATAATAAGCACTAAACGGAATTTTATAAATATTTTAACATCTTTTCTTTATGAACAAATGTTAAGATTCCAGACCACTCTAAAACCCTTGAAAACCCTCCTTAAAGACCTAATGGAAAAGATGAGGTAGATGAGGCATCCAAAATGGGTTAAAATGACATTAAAGTGAATTTAAGATGTATAGGACTCTCTAGAGACCTATCCCATGCCAATTTTTTGTACTACACCTGTATGGATGGTGCAAAATAGGGCTTATTGTGAAAATTTTGTATGTTTTATAGGCATGGAGAAATTCAAAAGCATGAAATAACTTGTGGGATAGATTTTAGGAATTATTGTAAGTACTCATGGTAAATTATTTAACTATATTATCTCCTAAGTATATCTACCATATCATTCATTTTAGCCAGTCTATTGGGTAGATAGTGAACACTTAGGGAAAACTAGTGAAACTCAATTATAGAAGCCTTTTAAAGATTGTTTGATGAAATTGATGATATGGACACCCTTGAAAAATTTCATCCCTACTTTTTCATGGATAAAACTAAATAATTGGGAAATTTTTAGGTTCCAAGTGTGAGAGGTGCAAGGAGAGATCTCATTTTGGGATTGTCATGGACGATGGTGCATGGCTAGAAAATAGGAGTGATCAGAGGCTATACCAATGCATGTGAGGTATTGTTAATAACCATTACCACTCAGAACCATCATCAAAACTAATAATTTGTAGTTATAAGTTTATTTTGGAAGGAAAATAATGAGGGTCATTTTTCTATGCAAGGAAAGGAGTTTCTAGACCACTTTGTAAGGCGTGGATGATTTGAGATGACACTTGTAACTCCATCAATTGAATGTATCACCCCATACCTCCATTAAATGCACAAATAAATTATATTTTTAGTTGTGACAAGTGTCTCTATGACTCTTGAGCTCTAACTCTCTCTCTCTCTTCTCACATTTTCTATAAATTGAGCCTTTTTGGCTATTGTATGTATCCCTCTACCTGGTTATGGTGAAGCCCTACCTAATTTTGCCTAGAGATAATAAAGATAGTATTTTTTTACCTCATAAAATATTTCACTAAGTGTACACAATGGATTTTGGTCTTGTGTATGTTAGTTTTGTTTACCTTCACATGTTACTCTTCCTATTACCTTGTGTGTTTTGTGATCTCTCTTTTGTAGGTCAGCAAGAAGTATCTGATTGTATTGTAGGTGTAGTGAGTATTATATTTAATAAGGTGTCTTAGAATTAATATTTTCTAATTCCTCCCAGCCTATGATATCCCTAATACCCCATGCTTGAAACATTGATGTGAAAGGGAAGATTGTCATTGATTAAAGTATATGTGCAGCTTATCCTTAGTTCAAGGTGCATGTAACAAGTGTGATTAGAGCATACATTTGGTGTATCACCTCCTATATATTAGGTTTAATTCCATATATTCTTATCCATTTTCATCCCCACAATTTTTAGTAGTAGGATTAAGCTATAATGATGCATAAATGGGAACTAGCCCCTCATCTAGAGATCCACCTCCAACTAGGGATACCCACAGCCTTGAGGTCATTCCATTGTGTCACTTGAATGAGGAGAGACTTGTCCTCTCATAATTTAGTGAAATTCCAAGTGATAATAGTTTTTGGGATGCTCAGTGGGATAAGATGTCCATTCCTTGAGGAGTTTTGGTGTTCTTCTCAAGATACTAGCTTTTGAAAGTAATTTGACTAAACACCAATGGTGACTCTTAGTATGAATCTACTAGTAAAGTAGCCTTAGTATTCTTATTAAATTTGTTTCTTGTTTTACACTTCTCACAATTTTCATGAATAATTAAGATTTTGAGTTTTGTCTCACATAAGTGGGTGATACTTACCCATCTTGTCTCATTCTTTGTCAATTTGAACAAATCCTTATCTAACCTTCTAATGACCCCTATGCTTCCTATAATCAGTTCTCTCCAATTTGTGATTCACATATTCCACATAATTATCCTCCAATTCATCCCATTTATATTTTTAAAATAAATCTTATTGGCTACCAAGAACTCATGTTATACCTTGACACTAGATATTGTTGTGGTCAAGTCATTCCCAGTGTTTGTATTAGGAGTGTAAGGGATGATTTGGAATAAGTCAAAAGGGAGTGGATGCCTATAGAGAGGCATAATTGGCCAAATTTTACCTATGATATTCTTGATGTTTGTGGCCTAATTTTACATCTAGAGGAGATATTTAGATATCATGAACCAAATCCATCATGGAAGCCTTAATATACCCCACATCAACCTTTGAGTGTATTAACTTTTCCCACATAATTTGTTAATCCAAGCATGTTCCCAAAATCCCCAAGTTATTTTCCATTCCCCAAAGCCTCCTTTCTTGGAGTTCCATCCAAAAAATTTGTCAATAGAAGAGGGATACCATGATTGAGTAGGTTGATGTGTTTGAAGAATATTGTGAGAAAGGAAGTTTGGGTTTTGAAGCTCATCTTGAGTAAGAGATTGAATTAGCCAATCAAATTTTAAGGCAATCTATCATGATAAAAAAAGGTGAACTCCATAGGCCTAATTTTCCAAGTAGAAATAAATTTACCAAGTCCAATGAAACTTTAAGCTTCTTAAACCTATCATTCACCTCTTCATTCACATCTCATCCCCATGAAAACATATCTAAGCCTACGTTCCAAAGATGGAAAGAAGTTTTGGTAGCTTGTGAAGAAAAAAATAAATCATGCTTAGGTGGATAAGTCAGAATAAGAGAGAAGCTTGAAACCCCTCAACTCGCTCCCACCCCTCCTCAAGAAGCCATTGAACCCAACTTTCTACCTCTTCTAATTAATTAAGTATGCCCTTCTAATGCTAAGGATTTCATTACTACTTGGGAAATTTCTTTGGCTAAGCTTCCTATTTTTGAGATGCCTAAATTGGAATCACTAAGAGGGAAGAATAAATAGAGATTTAGTATTGGCTCAATGAGGAGAAGGATCTGACTCCTTGTGAAGATGACATTCCTTGTATTTAAAAAGATGCTTTTGAAGGAGTTATTTTGAATTCCAAAGAAGAAGAGGGAGGGGTTTCTCTTGTTGTTCATTTTCATGATGCTGACTAGTCAAAATATGATGGTTTGTGGTATAAATTTGAAGACATATGGAAGTAAATTTAAGGCCTTAAGGGGCCTATAAGTCTTTGGGAGCTGATTACAAATCATGGTAAGCAAGAGGTTGTGTCTCAAAAGGAAGACATGTGGCAGACCTATATGCAAATGTTACAGGAATATGAAGAATGTGAGAAGACTAAACTCATAAAGAAACAAGTCCAAGATGTTAGAGATCAAGTATGTGTTGAGAATAATCATCATCAAGAGAGCATAGATTATGATGGGGAAATCTATGATGATCTTGGGCCTTTTGAGGATGGTTCAAAAGTTGATCTTGGGCCTTTTGAAGGTGATTTGAAGGTTGATTCTATAATGACCTATGTAGTTACCTCCACCAACATAAAAAAAATAATTTGAGCAAGAAATGCTTCCAAATTTTCATGATACAATGCTTCTTGAAGACTTTGAAGAAATTATAAGAATTTATAAGAATGATGAGATCCTTCAAGAAGACATAAATTTACAAGTTGTACCATGCATGGATATGTAAATTTATCATGAGGAAACAAAAGGATATTAGTATGATACATGTTTCCAAGTCTAAAAGGACTTCATCTACTTTTGAGACCTATTTGAGATGACTTCATCAAATGACATGTCAAATCAAGGAGCAAAAGGAAAACATGAGTCATCTAACACCACTTCAAAATAGAAGCATTCTTGGCATCCTCACTCATCTAGTGAGGAAGGATATTCAAGATACTTCCATTTTGATCTAGGAAGGGAGGTATGGTCAAGTTAAATGTACATATTTTTTTTCTTTCAGTTGTGTCTTATGTTTTGTAAGTGCTTAGTAGCATAAGTGTGTCTTTGCTTTGGTGTTTGCTTGTACTTTTATGTGTTATTCCTTTCCTTTGTGTGTTTTGAGGTAAACTAGTTGTTTATTATCTGATTCAAGGTTCGGTCATATTATTTCCATGTACATTTTGACTCCCTTTACCCAATGGATAGGATAAGGCTACTAGTCCTTAACATAGGAAAGCATGTTACCCCTATGAATTACCAAAAGTATTGATCAAATTTGACCTTTGTTAAAATTGGGTCAACCCCTAAATTTATAAACTTTTTATAAGTTTCTACATGACTTATGGGGGTCTCATATTATCCTATACATATTTCTTATCTTTCCCCTAGTCCTTGTCTAAGCTCATCTCTCTTGAAATGACCTAATCAACCAAAGTCAAAGTTGGTCAGCTTTGATCAAACTCATTAAAAGGTCCAAATTGTGTTTTACATGTCATAATATGGTATTTGATATGTTTAAATGTGTCTTCAAGTCATAAATTGGTCACTTTCTATGTTTCATATGTAAAAGGGTTATTTGGCCACATTGTTAGCCCATTAAATGAATTGTATAGACTTTCAAGGAGGAAAAATTGTCACCAACCTATAGCTCAATGTGAGGAAGGTTATAGAGTTTAAATATTTATCAAATGATAGTACAATAATTATTTATGTTTAGATAAAGGTAGTTTCTCCTTGTTTTTAGGGCCTTTTGGGTACTTATATAAACTTCTTGAGTTCACCACCAACTAAAAATGTGGGTAACAAGTCTTTTAAACTCCATAAACTCCTTTACATGCATGGTTTGTAAGTAAGATGTCAAAAGTTTAGTTTTTTCTCCTATTTATTTTATTTTATCCTTGCAAGCCAAGAAGGGTCAATTTCAAGCACTTGGTATGGGCCATATAAGTGGAGTTTAGAAGAGTGATTTTTGGGAATGAAATTTCTCTAAGTTTACTTCAAATCATTTTGGTACTTCTTAGTTCATGAACAATCATTTGGACCTTAGGCAACCTTTTATGCACTTCAATCTATAATAGGGCCATTATTTGCATTTGTTTTAGATTCCCTTGCTTTGGTTTGATGGATTTATTTGTTTTATGTATTTATACATGTTTTAAAAGAACTCTCAATAGGTTATTCATCACCATGCTATTATAAATATCGTCAAATGTTAATAAGCCTCTTATAGGCCTGTTTGGGTTTGCCATTGTCTGGTCTTTTCATCTCAAGTACCATGAGAGAGATTTTTCATGTTGAATAAGGTGTTTTGAGGATGATATCCAAGTTTTATTGGTGATTTTTGTCAATTTGGGGACTACCAAATGTATTTTAGGTGATATGAGGCTTAAATTAAACCTTTTCTTGCTCAAATTCCATACTATGCCTATATTTTCTATCAAAATAGTCACCTTTAGGCTCTTGATGACATCATTATGGAGTAAGGGGAGATGGATTTGTCTAAAAATTTATTTATTTTGATTGAAATGCATTTTTAAGTTTGTCAAGGATCATATGAGTCCTTTATACACTCATAGTTCATAGTGATTTGTGCCTAATACATTGTTTGCATTTCAAAACAACTTTCTACAAGTTACTCAGCATTAATTTTAGGTGTGTATAGAAGATGTAAAAGAAAAATCAAATTATTTTTTTCACCTATATCACAAGAAGATTATGAAAAATCTCATAGTAACTCTTAAAAAGCAAACAAGGTATATAGTCATCTTTGAAGACCATGACTGAGTTTTCTAGGTCCTTTGTCTCTAAAAGGCCTAAACAGAGGTCCTATGATTCTTTGGAATAGCATATACCATAAAAAAGGACTTTTAAATTCTATTTTTTGTTTGATTTAAAATTACCTATAAAATAAAACACCTATTCCAAATTTGAGGCCAAAATATTAATGGGAGAAGGATGTTTAGGATCTCAAAGTTATCCTCAAACACATTGAATTTATTCGATGTCATCTATAGTTGGAAACTAAAGGAAAGATTCTTTCAACCAAAATTTAAATTTAGGATTTTTTTCCATGTGTGAGTGATTAAAATTGATCCAAGTGATGCTAATGAGCCAAAATTTCATAATATAAAATGCAATTTGATGTGATGACCTCTTAAGCCTATCCCCTATTTATACATAGGCCTGGGAAGGGACACCTACAGTAAGGGTTTCAAATAGTGAAGTGGAAGGCTTAGGTTTTGACCTTATTTTGAGATTTAAAGGTGAATAAGAAGTATAAGTTTGTATTTTGACTCTAATACCTTCATGAAAAGTTAGAGCATCATTAATCTAGTTCTAAACATCACCACAACACCTACAATAGGCTTGAGAAAGGGACACCTATAGGTAAAAAGGACTAGACTAGTGAAACAACTGAGATCATGTAAAATAAGAATATATTTTATGGTTTATGAGAAAATAGATGTATCTAATGCATAAAAAACACCATGATCAAGGTCTCTTAATGGCACATTAACCTCAATAAGGCTGTCCCAGTCCACCTGCAGGTTAAGAAAATAGGGTATATAGATAATGAGTCAGAAGTAAGGTTTCCTTTATACTAGAAGAGAATGTATTGATGGAATTTGGATTAGATAAGTGAAATTAACCTTAGGGATTAATGAAAAATATTATGGAAACCTTGATCACTGAGCAAAACCCCATCTTGACACGTACAACCCTGTACAGACTGAGATAGGTAGTGAGTTAGAGTAAATGTTTCCAATGATGCTAATACCACCCAAGGTCAATTTATGAGTTCAAATTAATATGTAATTAAGTTTTATATCTCAATATGTGTTTCAAAATTTGATTTTATGACTCAAAAAAAAGCCACAACCACCCATAAGAGCCATCAAATAGGGTTATATCAGTCTAGATAGTTTATAGCCTAATCCTATGTTTCCAAAAGCATTTAAGGTGTTTGAGAGACAAAAAGATTAGAATATGGTTTTGATTCATCAGAATATGATCATGTAAGATGAATAGGCACTTTTAAAAGATCATGTGCCAAACTATAGGTCTATAAACAAGCAAAACTCAGTCCACATTCATCTCCTTGCACAAACTATCTTCTTGAAAGTCTACCTAGAGAATGGAGAAATTTGGAGGTCTTACACTTGAATTAAAGGGATAAAAAGGGTAAAAATTACCATCAAAACCTATATAATAGTCTCCAATATTTTTTTGAGGAGAATATAGGGGATATCCCCCTATTTTATCTCAGACTGGGGTCATTCCCTTCATGTTTAAAGAGATAATTTTGAAAGAAATATGATGGAACATGGACAAAACATATTATAGACACAAAAATATTATTTTAATAGCTAGTAAACACCTAGATAAACATGGTGAAAAATTATTAAGGTTGGAATACAAGTAGGTTGATATAAAAAAGAGGGCCTACAGGTAGCGTACCTAGGCAACATGCAAGTCTATCTCCAATTAGAAGGTCACTTTAATTTCAAATCTATGCCAAACACTCCAATTATTTATTTTTATGTATTTATAGGTATATTATAGATATAAAAACCATGGAATTCATGGGTTTCATCAAATAAATGTCTTTTGAACCTAAGGTTGTAGATAAACCCTTTGAAAAAGGTCTATGCCTAGTTTTAAAGGGTGACCATTCTTATTTATAGCTCTTGGTGAGAATTAAAATTATTGAAGCATGTTATTGGGATTTTTATTTAATTTTTTAAACCTTTTTTTAAGGAAAACTTCCCAATAAACCATTTTTGGCCTAAAGTGTACTCAAACCCTACCAAAATGTAAAAAAGGAGCTCGAATGCCAATTTTAAATGCTTGGAAATTCCACCAATATTTTCATGGGACATATACATGATTATAAAAGTTAGGTAGGGTTCATAATATTCCGTAAATGTCATTTTTAAATTATTATAACATGTATTTTTTATGAAAAAATGTTAAGAGTCTAGACCACTCCAAAACCCTTGAAAACCATCCTTAAGGACCTGATGGAAAATATGAGGAAAATTAGGCATATATATGGGATGGAAAGGCCATGAAAGTGACTTAAATATGTAGAGTACTCTCCATATACCTAGTCCATGCTAACTTTTTGTACTAGACATGTATGGATGGTGTAAAATAGGGATTATTTTAACAATTTTCTATGTTTTGTAGGCATGGAGAACTTTAAAATAATGAAAAAACTTTTGGGAGAGAGTTTAATACTTATTTTAATTCCTCATGGTCACTTATTAAACTATCTGAGCTCCTAGTTCTATCTACCATCTCCTTCATTTCAACTAGTTGAATGGGCAGATAGTAAACACTTAGAAAAAGTGGTGAAACTCAATTAAGGAAGCCTTTTAAGGATTTTTTGATGAAATTTATGATATGAACACCCTTAAAAAATTTAATCCATCATTTTTCATGTATAAAACTAAATAATTGGGAAGGTTTTAGGTTACAAGTGTCAGAGGTGCATTGAAAGAGCTCATTTTGGGACTGTCATGGATGATGATGCATGGAAAAAAGAATAAGAGAGATCAAAGGCTATCCAAATACATGTGATGACCTTTTATTAAAAACTCACACTCAGACCCATCATCAGAATTGATCAATTTTAGTGATAAGGTATTTTTGAAAGGCAAATCATGAGGGACAATTTTCAGTGCAAGGAAAGGAGTTTCTAGACCACTTTGTAGGGCTTGGATGATTTGAGATTACACTTGTAGCTCTTTAAATTTCATGGTTCACACCATATATCCATTACACACAAAAATAACTGATATTTTTAGTTATGACAAGTGTCTCTATGACTCTTGAGCTCCCCTTCTCTCTTTCCTATCACATTTTCTATAAATTGAACCTTTTTGGATATTGTATGCATCTCTCTACCTAGGTATGGCAAAGCCATACCAAATTTTTACTTGAGATAATAAAGATATTTATTTTTACCTCATTCAAAATTTCACTATGTTTACACCATGGATGTTTCTCTTGTGCAAGTGTAGTTTAGTTTACCTTCACATGTTACTCTTCGTAGTACCTTGTGTATTTTGTGATCTCTCTTTTGCAAGTCAGTAAGAAGTGTCTAATTGGATTGTAGGTGTAGTGAGTAGTCTATTAAATATGATGTCTTATAATTATAATTTTCTAAGTCCTCATATCTTATTATATCCCCAAGATCCCATGCTTGAAACATTGATGTGAAAGGGAATATTGTCATTGAGTGAAGTATATGTGAAACTTATCCTTAATTCAAAGTGCATGTAACAAGTATGAGGAGAGGATATATTTGGTATATTAAATCTCATAGACTAGGTTTAATTTGAGCTATCATTATCCCTTTTCATCCCCAAAATTTTTAGTAGTAGGATTGAGGTATAGTGATACATCAAGGGGAACTAGCCCCTCATCTAGAGATCCACCTCCAACTAGGGATACTGATATAACTGAGGTGGTTACTTTGTGTCAATTGAATGAGGAGAGTCTTTTCATCTCCTCATTGGGTTTAATTCCAAGTGACAATATTTTTTGGCACACCTGGTAGGACAATAGGTCCATTCCTTGAGGAGTTTTGGTGTTCTTCTCAAGATACCATCTTTTGGAAGTAATTTGACTAAATACCAATCGTGACACCAAGTATGTATCTACTGGTAAAGTAGACTAGGTATTATTATTAAATTTGTTTCCTTTTATAAACTTATCACAAGTTTCATGGATGATTATGATTTTGAGTTTTGTCTAACACAAGTGGGTGAAACTTACTCATCTTGTCTCATTCTTTTCCAATTTGAACGATCCTTGTACAACCTTGTCATGAACCCTATGTTGCCTATAATTAGTTCTCTCAATCTTGTGATTCACATATTCCACCTAATTATCCTCTAAGTCATCCCATTTTTAGTTTTAAAAAAACTCTTATTAGGTACCAAGAATACACATTAGACCTTGACACTAGATATGTTTATGGTCAAGTCATTCCTAGTGTTTGTATTAGGAGTGTAAACAATGCTTTAGAATAAGTCAAAAGGGAGTGGATGCCCATAGAAAGGGATAATTATCCAAATATTTCCTATGATATGCTTGATATTTTTGGCTTAATTTTCCATATAGAGGAGAGATTGAGAGCTCATGAACCAACTCCATCTTGGTAGCCTCAATATACCCCACATAAACCTTTGAGTGTGTCAACTTTGCCCACACAAGATGTTAATCCAAGTATGTTCCAAAATGACCCAAGTTATTTTTCAATTCCCCAAAGCCTCCCTTCTTTGAGTTTAATTCAAGAAAACAACTAGTGGAACAAGGATACCATGGTTGAGCAAGTTGATGTGTTTGAAGAATATTGTCAGAATGGAGTTTTGGGTTTTGAAGCTCATCTTGAGAAAGAGATTGGATTAGCCAATCATATTTTAATGCAATATATCATGATAGTAGAAGGTTAACTCTATAAGCCTAATTTTACAAGTTGAAATCAAGTGTCCAAGTCTAAGGAAACTTCAAGCTTCCTAAACCTATCATTCACCTCTTCATTGGCATCTCAATCCCATGAAAACATATGAAATTTTACCTTCCCAAGATGGAAATAAGTGTTGGTATCTTGTGAAGAAAAATTTAAATCATGATTAGGTGGAGAATTTATAAGAGGAGAGAATATTGAAACCCCTCAACTCCATCCCACCCATCCTCAAGAAGCCACTGAACCCAAATTTCCACCTCCTCTAACTAATCAATGTTTCCCTTCTAATGCTAAGGATTACATTACTACTTAGGAATTTTCTTTGGATAAGCTTCCTATTTTTTAGATACCTAATATTAGCATCACTAAGAGTGAATAATAAATATAGATTTAAGATTGGATCAATGAGGAGAAGGATCTGACTCCTTGTGAAGATGACATTCCTTGTATTGAAAAAGATGCCTTTGAAGGAGTTCTTTTAAATTCCAAAGAAGAAGAGGGAGGGATTTCTTTTGTTGTTACTTTTCATGATGTTGACTAGTCAAAGGATGATGGTTTTTGGCATAAATTTGAAGACATATTCAAGGAATTTGAAGGCCTTAAGGGGCATATAAGTCCTTGGGTGCTGATTACAAATCATGGTAAGTAAGAGGTTGTGTCTCAAAAGGAAGACATGTTGCAAACCTACATGAAAATGTTCCAAGAATATGAATAATGTGAGAAGACTAAATTCATAAAAAAATAAGTAAAATATGTTGGATATATAATGTATGTGTTGAGAATAATCATCATCAAGAGAGTATAGTCATGATGGGGAAATATATGATAATTTTATCCCTTTTAAGGACGGTTCAAAATTTGATCTTGGACCTTTTGAAGGTGAGTTGAAGTTTGATTCTATAATCACCTATGATGCTACCTCCACCAACATCAAAGAATAATTTGAGAAATAAAAACTTCAAACTTTTCATGATACAATGATTCTTGAAGACTTTTAAAAAGTTGTAATAAATGAGAAGAATGATGAGATCCTTCAAGAAGACATAAATTTACAAGCTGTCCTATGCATGGATATGCAAATCTATCATGAGGATAAAAAAGGAAAATATTATGAGGCATGTTTCCAAATGTAAGAGGACTTCATATACTTTAGATACCTATTTGAGATTACTTCATTAAATGGTATGCCAAATCAAAGAGTAAAAAGAAAACATGAGTCATCTAACACCACATCCAAAAAGAAGCATGCTTGGCATCCTCACTCATCTAGTGAGGAAGGAGATTAAAGATAGTTCAATTTTTATTCAATAAGGGAGGTATTATAAAGTTGAATGTACATACTTTGTTTCCTTCAGTTGTGTCTCATATTCCCTAAGTGCTTAGTAACATAAGTGTGTCTTTACTTTGGTGTTTGCTTGTCCTTTTATGTGTTGTTCCTTTCTTTTATGTGCTTTGAGGTAAACCAATTTTTTTTTAGCCAATTCAACGTCTGGTCCTACTATTTCCAAGTGAGTTTTGACTCCCTTTTCCTAATGAATAGGATAAGGCTACTAGTCCTTAACATAGGCAAGTAGGTTACCCCTAGGAATTGCCAAAAGTATTGACCAAATTTGACCTTTGGTCAAATTGGGTTAACCCATAAATTTATAAGCTTTTTATAATTCTATACACGTATTATGGAGGTTTCATATTGTCCTATAAATATTTCTTATCCTTCCCCTATTCCTTGTCTAAGCTCATCTCTCTTGAAATGGCCTTTTCAACCAAAGTCAAAGTTGGTCAACCTTGATAAAACATAGTAAAAGTTAAAAATTATGTTAGATATGTCCTAATATCATCTTTTCTATGTTTCAAGCTGTCTTCAAGTCATAAATTGGTCACTTGCTTAGTTTCATATGTAAAAGGGTTATTTGGCCACATTTTTAGCCCATTAAATGACTTGTACAAACTTTTAAGGAGGAGAACTTGTCACAAAGTTATAGTTAAATGTGGGGAAGGTTAGGTAATGTCAATATTTGTCAAATTATATCCCAATAATTATTTATATTTAGAGAAGGGTAGTTTCTCATTATTTTTAGGGCCTTTTGGGCACTTGTATAGACTTATTGAGTTCACCATTAGCTAAAAAAGTGGGTAATATGTATTTTCATCTCCCTACAATATTTTTCATGCATGGTTTGTAAGGAAGATGTAAAAATTTAATTTTTTTCTCCTGTGTCTTCCATTTTCTCCTTGGGAGCTAAGAAGGGTCAATTTAAAGCACTTGGTATGGGCCATACAAGTCGATTTGGGAAGAGTGATTTTGGGGAATGAAAGGTATTTAAGTGTAATTAAAATTGAGAGTAATAAGTTTCATTTTTTTCTTTCCTCATTTAGGTAAAATCATTTGGACCTTAGATAACTTTTTATGCACTTCAATCCATGAGGGGGTCACTGTTTGCATTTATTTTAGATTCCCTTGCTTTTGTTTTATGGATTTTTTTTTAAAAGTGTTTATCCATGTTTTTAAAGATCTCTCCATAGGTTTTCCATCACCATTATAGCATAAATATCATAAAATGTCAATAAGCCTCTTCTAGGCATGTTTGGGTTTGTCATTGTTTGCTCTTTTCATCTTAGGTGCCCATTGAATAAGGTGTTTTTAGAATGATATCTAAGTTTTATTGTTGAATTTTATCAATTTTGGGACTATAAAATGTCTTTTAGGTGATAGGAGGCTTAAAAGAAACCTTTTCTTGCTCAAAATTCCATGCTCTACCTATATTTTCTATCAAAATAGTCACCTTCAAGCTCTTAATGATGTCATTATGGTGTAAGGGGAGATGGAATTGTCTCCAAATTTTTTGTTTTTGCTTGAAATGCATTTGGAAGTTTTTCAAGGATCACATGAGTCTTTTCTACACTCATAGTTCATAGTGATCTATGCCCAATTCATTGTCTACCTTTCAAAACAACTTTCTACAGGTGACTAACCCTGAATTTTAGGTGTGTATGGAAGATGTAAAATCAATCTCACATTCCTTTTTTTACCTCTATGATAATAAGAGTCTCAACATGCTCATATTAACTCCTAGAAATCAAATAAGGTATATATTCATCTTTGAAGAGCATGACTAAGTTTTCCAGCTCCTTTGTCTCTAAAAGGCCTAAAAAAAGGCCCTAAGCTTCTTTGGAATAACATATACCATAACAAAAGGACTTTAGAATGATCTTGGTTGTTTGGTTTAGAATTAATTACCATATAAAACACCTATGCTAAATTTTTAGTCAAAATATTAAGGGGAGAAGTATGTTTAGTGTCTCAACATTTCCCTCAAACACACTAAATTCATTTAGTGTCATCTATAGTTAAAAACTAAAGGAAAGCTTCTTTCAATGAAAATTACAAGTTAGGATTTTTTTCCATGTGGGAGTTATTAAAAATGATATAAGTGATACTAATGAGATAAAATTTAATAATAGAAGATGGAATTTTATGTGATTACCTCCTAAGCCTATTCCCTATCTATATATAGGCCTATGAAGGGACACTTATAGTAAGGGTTTCAAATAGTGAGGTGGAAGGTTGAGGTTTTGACCTTATTTTTAGATTGCAAGGTTAATATGAAGTATAATGGTGTCTTATGACTCTAAGACCTTCATGAAAAGTTATAGCATCATCAAGCTAGTTTCAAACATCACCACAACACCTATAACAACCCTAAGAAAGGGACACCTATAGGCATAAAGGACTAGACTTGTGAAACAAGTGATATAATATACAAGAAGAAGATACTTTATGGTTTATGAAAAAATAAATGTCTCTAATGCATCACAAAAACCATGATCAGGGTCTCTTATGGCCACATAAACCTTAACAATGGTGTCCCAATCCACCTATAGGTCAGGAAAATAGGGTATATAGGTAGTGCGTAAGAAGTAACATTTCCTTTGTACCAAAATAGACTCTATTGGTGGATTTTGGCTTAGATAAGTGAAAATTAACCTCAGGGATGAATGAAAATTATTATGTATACCTTGATCAATGAATAAAATTCCATCCTGACACATATAGGCATGTACGGACTGAGATAGTTGGTGAGTTAGAGTTAATTTTTCCAATGATGCTAATGCCACCCAAGGTCAATAGATGAGTTAAAATTCATATGTAATTAATTTTTAGGTCTCAATAGGCGTTTAAAAAAATTATTTTATGACTCAAAACAAAGTGATAAGTACCCATAAGATCCATCAGATAGGGCTATATCAGTCTAGATAGTGTATAGCCTAATCTTATGTTTCTAAAAGCATAGAAGGTGTTTGAGAGACAAAAGACTAGAATATGGTTTTAATTAATACAAATATGATCATGGAAGATGAATAGGACATTTTCACTGATCATGTGGAAAAATATAGGTCTCTAAACAAGCAAAACTCATTCCACATTTAACTCCTTGCATAAACTATCTTCTTGAAAGTCTACCTAGAGAATGGAGAATGTTGGTAATCTTACACTTGAAGTCAAGTGATAAAATTTTGTATAGAGTAGCATAAAAACTTTTAGAATATTCTCAAATGTTATCTTTTTTAGGATAATATAGGGGAGATACCCCTATTTTATCTCAGATAGGGGGACTCCATTCATGTTTGAAGAGATAGTTTTGAGATAAATATGATGGAACATAGGCCAAAAGTATTAGAGACACCCCAAAATGATTTTAATAGTTGTTAAATACATATATAAAATTATTAAAACAATTAGGAATGTTGGAATACAAGCAGGTTGATCTAAACAAGAGGGCCTATAGGTAGGGTAGGTAGGCAACATGCAAGTCTAGCTCCAAATGGAAGGTCACTTTAATTTAAAACCTTTTCCAAGCATTATAATTATTTTTTTCATGCATGTATAGGTATATTGGATATGTAAAATCCATGTAATGTATGGGATTCATCAGAGAAAGGTATTTTAAACCTAAGGTTGTAGGCAGACCCTTTTAACAAGGTCTAGGCCTAGTTCTAAAGGGTGACCATTCTTATTTATAGCTTTTGGTGATCTATTAAAATGATTGAGTCATGTTATTAGGATTTTTATAGAATATTTAAAACCTTTTTCATATTAAAACTTCCCAAGAAACCATTTTTGGCCTAAAGTGTGCTCAAACCCTACCAGAATACAAAAAAGGAGCTTGAATTCCAACTTCAAATGCTTGGAACTTCTACCAATATTTTCATGGGACTTGGAAGTGATTATAAAATTTAGGGAGGGTCACTAAGAAGACCTCAATGGAATTTTTAAATGATTCCAAAATATTTTTGTATGAACATATGTTAAGAGTCCAAACCACTCCAAAAACCCTAAACACCCTCCTTAAGGACCAAATGGAAATGATGAGGAAAATTAGGCATCAAAATGGGGTGGAAAGGCCATGAAAATTACTTAAATATGTATATTACTCTCTCTATACCTAGCATATTCCAATTTTTTATACTACACCTATACATATGGTATAAAACAAGGATTATTTTGATAAGTTTGTATGTTTTACAGGCATAGAGAACATTAAAATCATGAAACCACTTTTGGGAGAGATTTTATGACTTATTATAAGTCCTTATGGTCACTTATTTAACTATCTCATCTCCTATACATATCTACCATCTTCTTCATTTCAGCTAGTATAGTGGGCAAATATTGAACGCTTAAGGAAGATTTTTAAGGCTGATTTGATGAAACTAATTATATTGACACCATTAAAACATGTCATACCTCCTTTTTCATAAATAAAACTGAATAATTGGGAAGGTTTTAGGTGCCAAGTATGAGAGGTGCATGGAAAGAGCTCATTTTAGGACTGTCATGGATGACGATGCATGTATACAATAATAGGAGTGATTAGAGGCTATGAAAATTCATGTGATGACATGTTAGTAACCCATACCACTTAGACCCATCATCAAACTTTATCATTTGTAGTGATGAGGTAATTTTGGAAGGCAAATCATGAGGGGCAGTTTTTTATGAAAGGAAAGGAGTTTCTAAACCACTTTGCAAGGCTTGGATGATTTGAGATGACACTTGTAGCTCCTAAAATTGAATGTATCACCCCATATATCCATTACATACACAAATAAATGATATTTTTAGTTGTGACAAGTGTATTTATGACTCTTGATCTCCCCTTCTCTCTCTCTTCTCATATTTTCTATAAATTGAGCCTTTTTGGCTATTGTATGCATCTCTCTACCTAGGTATGGTGAAGCCCTAAAATAATTATCCTTGAGATAATAAAGATATATTTTTTTACCTCATTCAGTATTTCACTAAGTGTACACAATGAATTTTGGTCTTGTCCAAGTATATTTTTGTTTACCTTCACATGGTACTCTTCATAGTACCTTGTGTGTTTTATGATCTCTCTTTTGTAGGTTAGCAAGAAGTGTCTGATTGGATTGCAGGTTTACTAAGTAGTGTATTCAATAGGGTATCTTATAATTCCTCCTATCCTATGTTATCCCCAAGACACCATTCTTGAAATATTGATGTGAAAGAGAAGATTGTCATTGAGTGAAGTATTGTGCAACTTATCCCTAGTTCAAAGTACATGTAATAGGTGTGAGTAGAGCATACATTTTGTGTATCACCTCCAATATACTAGGTTTAATTATATATATTCATATCTATTTTCATCCCCCCAATTGTTATTAGTATTGAGATATAGTGATGCATCAAGGGGAACTAGCCCCTCATCTAGAGATCCACCTTGAACTAGGGATACCCATAGACCTGAGGTGGTTCCATTATGTCACTTAAATGAGGAGAGACTTGTCATATCATCATTAGGTGAAAGTAAAAGTGACAAAAATAAGGGTGTTATTATTTAATGTATCTCATTCATGATAGAGAAGATTTGATATAGCTTTGTAGCTTGTTTAAATACTATCTGATCAATAGTTTAAGGAGGATTATAATTAGAAGTACCCTCAACACTTACTTTTCCATGTTACATCTCCTTACTAAAATATAAGAATAATTTTAATTTTATTGGAATCATTATGTCCAAGAATTTAAAATATGAAATATAATACAAAAATTTGATAACCCAACTAGATTTTAGGTCTAACACTTATTTTCTTATTCTAATAATATAGAATTACTTATCAATTTAATTAAGATATATTGATAAAAGAGTTTGAATTTTCATTATAATTTTTTTTCCACTCTATTTTTCATGTTTTAATTATGAAATCACAACATATAATTATTCTTTATGATCATGGTTATAACAATATAGCATATATATAACAAAATACCCAATAATTACAATAAAATAGTATGTTGATAAAACCATGAGCATACAATTTAGATGAAAATATTACATAGATGAATATTTTTATATCCATATAAAAAATATACAAAAAAAATTGAGATAGTAAAAGAAATACAAAATTATCATAAAAAAATTTTAATAGCCACATTTGTGAAAGTTTTTCCAATATAAATACATCTGAAAACCTTAGTATATAAAACAAAAAATATATAAAATAATAGTATGATAGACACGAATTTGATTTTGTGTTAGTTCCTAGATATAAATATGGAGATGATAATCTATGAAATATTAATCCAACAATAGAATGATTGTCCCTCACACACCTCCCCATTGGGAGTGGTACTTCCCTTCATGAGGGAGTATATGAATGTAGAGTGAACATACAAAACCAACTAAGAACATGTGTAAGTGTACAATAAATATTGCATGTATCCTCTCATAAACATACAATCTATAATTTATAGTGTAAAAATAATGCATACAACTATAACATTACTTTGGCAAAAGCTTTTTATATAGAAATAAAATTATTACAATCTAGGTCTAGTCCACATAAGCAATACTCTTTTGAATCATACCATACTCAAACATTATTTTGTCCAACTGATGATGAAAAAACTTGTAACAATATTTATACTTGTTTTTCATTATTTTTTTAACAAAATTAAGATCATAATGTATGAACCATAATCATTTAAAAATCTCATACAAAAAATTCACAATAGTCTATTCATCCTCTGATAAATATACAAATTTAATATGTTACTATATAATCAATTATGTTCTAATAGTTTATAACCTTTAAAATCTCAAGATTAATTCCTCATTAATTATTAACATTATATTTAGTTTAAAGGATTTTTATAACTCAAAATTTTAAAAAAAAACTTTGTTAAAATTATATAGTCAACATAAACTTTCAGGGTTCTATCTTTTTTATTCATGAAGACAATTGTAACACCCTAAGGAGATAAACTTGGACTTATACTCCCATTTTCAACAATTAATGCATGTAAACCTTCAGTTCTTGAAAATCATCTAATTCATTATATATGGATCTTTAGAGGTAGGTGTATCCCCATGCATGACATTGATTGAAAAATTGAACTCCATTTTGGGTAGAAACCAAGATATTTTTTCTAGAAATACATCCTTAAATTCCTTAAAAGAGTATCTTTTGGAAATTATCTTAATATTTTTTAGCTTAATTATACATTTGGACTATGTAAATTTGGTATCCTTTACACACTACCTTTTTTAACCACAAGGCTGAAAATAACTTCCATGACTTATGCCTTAGAATGCCTTATACTTCCTTGATTCTGCCATAATCATCCACACATCACACTCTTTTATCAAGATAATATAACATTTAACGATGAGGTTTCAAACAATACATTCCAAAAATTAGGTCATATTATCCCAAAATAGATATAAACACATTTATTTTGGTCTCAAAATCAACCAATTCTAGTTCAACCATTTTTAGGCACTCATAGATCGGTACCCTTTTGTTTGTCCTCAATTTAACCTCCCATTATTCTATAAATCTAACATGCTTAAAATTACATTTAATTTATACAATAGGTGAATCTAATATATCAATAAAATTGGATTCAATTAAAATATAAATATAAATACCATATAATATAACTATTGACATTTTGGCCTCATAGTCTAAATATTAGCCCTTGATGTCAAAAACTTTTGGTGACCACCATCTTAGCCTGCTTATGGTGATTCCCAACATAGTCATGTCATCTTTGGTCATGCCAAGATTCTATCAATATTTATTAATATTTTCATGATGTAACATTTTTTTCTTGTTAATATATTGTGTCATGAGTGTTTTGAGCTTTGTGGTGATGTATTAGGTGTCATAGTGGCTTTGGAGCGAGAGAAATGACTACCAAAGGTCCTGAAAGTCCATGAGTGATTTAACCCTATTTAAGGAGTTTAATAATATTTGGGTAACATGAAAGTGTTTTGAAAATGGTTTTAGGACATAACATGAGGATCATAGTGTATTCAAGTACATTGTCCATTATATATTCATCTAAGCCCATTTATCACCTTCATCACCCCTCCTAAACCATCAAACACCCCTTAAGCCACTTCATACAAGACTATTTGATTTTAAACACATTATAATTGGGAAATATTTTGATAAATTGCATTAAAATGGGGTCATAAATGGGTCTTATTCACATCACATGCTACCCCTATGCATTTCATAAGCCTTAAAATCATTTTAAGACCCATTCATACCTTCCCACTAGTCAAATGGGACCCATGTGCCAAGCGGTGGATCTTCCACTTCCCCCCTTATTTTTTTTATTGATTTTAAAGTATTTTTAACTCATTTTAATTCTACTTTGGCCCTAAAATGGCATTTAAAAGTCTGAAACCTAAAGAAATTGTAGGAAAACACAACCTTTTGGGAGTTTTCTATACTTGTATGGAGCTATACTAATTGTACCATATAGAGGAGGGTCATAGGATCAATACAAAGTCATGTTAGGTACTTTAGATAAGTTTCATATTGAATGGATTCCAAAAAAGATAAAAATTGATCCTTCACTTCATGTACCTTCCTTTGTAGACCTATACAATCCCTCAAGTTTGTGCTTGTACCATACAAAAGAGAGAAAATAGGGACCCAAAATCATAAAAATATAATGTAAAATTAGGTAGATTATACCCATGGGAATTTTTATAGAGATTTGTCTCACAATATTTATGAACATTCCTTAAGAAGTTAAGGAATTTGTATGTTATTCACATTTACACAGGGTAGATTCAACAAAATGGTTTTGGTAGGATCTTAGATTTCTTGATCAAACCAATGAATGATTCTATTTTATTAGGTAGTGATTGGGTATATCATACCAATTTTATCACTTTTATCAGATGTGTGAGATCATAGAAATGGAAAACCTTTAAGACTAGCTCATGTGTGCAGCTTGTAAGAATGTTTGGGTAATAAAAATAGTGTTTGAGCATTTTTTTAGAATTTTTTGGTTGAGTTGAAAGGTTGATAGATTATTTCATGTCCCTTCATTAAACCATTCTCAATTTGGATGCATAATGTCTCTTTTCATCTCAAAATATATTAAGAAAAAGACGGCTTAAGAACACTTGAAGGCCACTATATGGTGTGTAATGTGTGCTACTCATGTCACCATCAGAACTTCCAAAAAATAATCTAAGAACATGGAATTAGATGTTAAATTGATAATTTAACATAATATTTCATTTTTTAACAAGTTTATATACCCCCATGGTATCCCCAATAGGATTAGAAACCCATCTTGCCTCCAAATTATCACACAGTCAAGGTTTAGCAAATGTTAAGGTCCTTAGCAAATATTAAGGATCTTCAGAGTTTCATAGGTTAAATATTTGACTGAATATGTTAATTTCCTTAGCAAAAATGTCATGATTGAAAATTTATATGTATTAATGTCTTTAAGGTTCATATTTTCTATCTTAGGAGGTCTTCATGCTTCAATCCATGTCATAATCCATACCTTGTCACTTCACATTGTTTTCATTTCCTTTCATTATGTTTCACCCTTATTTTGATGTTTCAACCTCCATATCACCCCATTGAAACCCTTATCCATACATCCTTAATTCATTTCAAGGCATAAACTACATGAATAAACCTATATTCCCATTTTAAGCACCAAGAAACATGAGATCATGGAAATTTGGGTTCATATATGTCATAGACCCTATTGTAAGAGCTAATGAACACCTATAGTGTTGTAGAAAATAGTCACCTATTGATAATCCTTTGGGGTGTTATGATTGAAATGAATATGACCAAGTAAGTGACAAGTTAAATATAAGTATGAATCAAAAATTAAAAGGAATCTATGATGCATTTATGATTAGATAAGGTACTCCAAAAAGTCTTAGTCTACATAATAGGGTCTATAACTCTTTGGTGACTGAGTTTTGAAAGGAAGGTCTAGGTTTTCATCTTAAGTGAGAAAATAATAGTGAATCATAATTAAATATGGATAGTTATATATTAAAGTTTGATTCATCATAAATATAATTCATATATCCCTTTCAACCACTTTCCCATACAAGACCGTATGCACCTACAACCACCTAAACTGGTTTATCCATAGCATGTGAAGAAAGTTGAGGAAATTTTGTGCTTCATAAGACTATGAGGTTTTATATGGAATTCCAAAGTATTAATGATGATAAATGGTACCTAAAAAATACATGTGGGAGACCTTAACTCTCTAAAAAAGGCCTAACATAGAAGAACACCTACAACAACACCATATCAATACAATAGTCAGCCTGTGAGGGCAAAGTAAGGTAAGTTGTTGGGTAGGAGTTGGGAACATTATCTTAATTAGAGGAAAGATTGAAGGTTAAAAGGGACATAATGAATAATTTCAAGCAATAATAATGACTAATTCAACATATTTTAAGACTAAATCTCTGTCATTCACTTATCAATGTTGAGACTCAACCTAAATGAGCCTCTATAGTTGGGTCCTTCTTACCTCTTGATTGTGTAAGCAAATTGAGTCCAAAAGGTCAAGTCAAAAATAATTTAGGAAGGCTGATTGAGATATGAGATCACCCCATACTACCATGGTTAAATGAATATAAATGATATGGTACTCCACTATTTAGGCTTTCTCTTGCACTACCACTTATAGCCATTTTGTTTAGATTACTTGGAACTATTGTTATGTGATAGAATTCACTGTTTGAGGCAATTGGTGAAATGGGTGAATTCAAAGGGACCTTATATAGGTAAGTTTTCTCTTTAATTTCTAATATTTTCACATGTGCAAGGCTTACCACCCTACCCAACAAATAATTTAAAGAGAGCCTATAGGCTAAGTCAACTAGGAAGACTTAAGGATGGAAGTACATAATGGTTTTAATGGCTCATAGGCCAAGACAAGAAAAAGGTATAGGTTTAGTAATTTAATTTCATCCCTCAACTAATTTTTAACCATATAAATATACAATAATTTTAATGTAACTACATCCTAGGTAGGAATAAGATCACACTTCTAGTCAAATCATGCATAAGGAGAAGGAACGGGGTTTCAAGGTACAAAATGCTCCACTCAAGAATATATAGGATTTGGGTGAGTAAAATAAATTAATATGAGGTAATGGATAGTTTTTAGGACATGATTATTTCCATTCAAGGTCATAATCACATCAATTCACTCCACACTAATTAGAAACTCATTCACCTAGCTTTAAAAGAGCATACACATGCATAAGGAGTAGAGAGTTGTAGAAAAAGGATGGATTCAAGAAGGTGATAACTAATAAAGGTTAATGTAAATATAACAAGGATATTAATTACTATTTATAATTATATAACCTTAAGTAAACAAGAAGAATATGACATATTTAGATAGTTCATACTCAAATGTAGTCAGTAGGAAGCCCACTACCAGTCTAAACAAAATGACTATTTGAGACACTTGTAAGAATGGGAAAGACCTCAAAATTAGTAAAAATGGTAAACATTACCATTTTAATTCACCCATGCTATAATTTTTGTTATAAAAATAATGTGTATACCCATTATTATATCTCATATCAATCCTAGTTTGTGGTAGCCAACTATACAGATAGGTGAGTGAATGGTTACCTCAAAGGGTCTATAGGTAGATTTAAATCCATGAATGGTTTTAGATAATTTAAATAGGATGATAAAGGATCCTCAATCATTATACAAAGGTATATCATCTAGGGTCCTCACCAAATGCCCTTGAGAATAGGCCAATGTAGACAAACTTCATACTAGTTTATAAAACTCCTACTATCTTGAAGAGCCTTGGATCCTTGTGACAAGTTTGATGACTAGTGAGGGTGTAAATTAGTGTTTAAGACCTTTATGAAGAGGTTTTAGGTGGAAATAAGTGTGTAATATGTCATAAAGTCTCCAAAACCTTACTCAAAACACTCAACCCTACAAATAATCAACTCAAGAGCCAACTTCAAGTGCTAACCCACTTCATCACAAGGAATCTTAGGGCCAAAGCTGATAGAAAAGTTTAAGTATTCATATGGAATAAATATTAATGAAATATTGGTTGGTAGTTGGGAGTAACCTATATGAATAAACCTTAATAAAATAAGCACTCATAATTGCCTACAGACTACCCTATAGATACCTTTCTAATGTTCATATCTCCATACACCCTTTACATGGGAACCCAAGACATTCATGGAAGATGAGGGAGTAAATGTGATATAGATTCATGGAATTTGTTCCTGACTTGGATATTTATATAGTATGAACTATCACTAAGACTCCTAATTACTCATAAAACTCTCTAAAACCCTTAATAGATCTAGTTTTAAAAATCTTGATGTTTTAGCATCTTATCACCCTAGAATGACCTGATAATCTCATATAAGGTCAAGTACAATTGGAGAGGATTTCACCCATAGTACTTGATTGTATGAAAAATGTATAAAAGTGTAAAAAATCCATACTTTTAAAGAATTTTGAGCATAGAGGAAGGTACAAAATTATTTGAAGAGCTTATAACTCTTAGAGTGGATGGTTTGGGACCTTATACACCTTATGAATTCATAATATTCATAAGGTTTCCCATATAAATGTCATTTCAACTCACTTCAAACCTTACTAGTCTATAAATGCTTGAAGAAGGTGGAGTACCAACTATGAAAAGTGTAATTTCAAGTTCCCAATGATTGTATGAGCCTATATGATGGTTGATGATTTTAGTTAAGGTATGGATTACACTTATCCATAGGTTATCAAGATTTATTGAAGGTTTCATAGAGGCTAATATACAATTAACTAGGCTATTAGGCCTAATTACCTATTTAGACTATTTGGTCATCAAGAGAGATAAAATTAGCATTGAAGGAATAATGAAATGAATTGATGAAAATATGTTATGACTAATATTTAAAGGACTAATCAAATGATTTAATTAAATTTTTTTATTCTTGATAGACTTTAAATGGAATTCAATGCACATTTCATAGTTATAATGGAGGGATAAGACAATTTATTGACCTTGTCAATTTTCTTTAGAGGAATGTGGGATGCTACATGATTATGATGGTCTAATCACACCCATGTATGCCATGTAACTTACATGAGAGGATTTATTAACTATTTTGATAATATTCAAACCTTTTTTAAAAGATAACTAAAGTTTAATCATCCTCCACCACCTCATTCCAACTCCAAAAAGAGCCATTAAGGAGACCAACACATGGGAGAGTTGAAGAAAATATTACATAACTAATTTAACTACCATTTTGAGTGGAACTTTGTCATTGATGACCTATCATCAAAATATCTATGCCATATTACCCTATCTTTCTCTCTTCTTATGCTATATATTAAAGGCTTATGGCTTTGTATGATATCCCTCAAACTAGTATGAGGAAACTATACCCATGTTTGTACTTATACACCTATTCGGAGTGATTGATAAATTTTTTTATCTCTTCATGATGACATCTAGTGTATTCATACTTGTTTAACATAAAAATGTGATGTTTTCCTTCCCTTGCAGGTCCTTGTTTTCCTAGATGACTAGAAGGTGTCTTATACAGGTTGTGTGGAGTGTAGAAGTGTAGGTAATGGGGTTTTAAAGTGTGACATGACTAGTAAGAGTCTCCTAGTAGGCCTACCTATCATAAAATTTGTATTTCATCTACCTAGTATAACCTCCATATGAAAAATTTATGCATAATAACTCATGAAGGTGTTTTTTTAGTTATTGTTAGCCCATTAGTATGTTAAGTTTCAAGTTGAGTGAGTGGAAGAAAGATTATTTAGGTGTATTACCACTTTAGAATAGGTTTTCATTTAAGAAACATATTTTACCTTTTCATCCTAACAAATTAGGACTTAGAGATAGCATTCAAATGAAAAATATAGGGAGATATCCCCATTAAAATTTATAGGTTTTGCCTAATCAATGGGTAACCCACAACCAATATGTCATTCCCATGTTATCCTAGGTTTGAGGTGGAATTGAAAAATCCTTTCCTCGGTAAGGGTGAAACTCAACCCATGGGTTATTTTGTCATCAAAATTGTGTCATCAAAATTGTGTCATCAAAGTCTCTTATTCACATCAAATGCCACCCCTATACATTTCATAAACTTTAAAATCCATTTAAAGACCTATTCATACCTTTCCACTAGTCAAATAGGCCCCATGTGCTAAATGGTGGCCCTTTCACTTCCCTCATACATTTTTTATTCCTTTAAATGGATTTTTGATTCATGATACTTCTCATTTGTCTCTAAAATGTCATTTAAAAGTTTGAAACTTCAAGAAAATATAGGAAAACACACCTTTTTGAGAGTTTCTTTCACTTTTACAAAATTGTACAGATTGTACCATATAAAGGATGGTTAGATAATGAATATGAAGTCATGGAAGGTGATTAAAACAAATTTATTAATTAATATATGTAAAAAAATCTCAAAATAAATCCTTCACTTCACCTACCTTCCTTTACAGACCTAGACAACCCCTAAGGTTTATGCTTATATCATACAAAAGAGAGAAAATGAGGAACCAAGATCATATCTAGAGAAATTAAACTTAGGAAAATTAGACCCATGGTTATTTGTATAGATATTGGTTTTAAAAACTTTATTAACATTCCTTAATAAGTTAAGTAATTTATATGTTATTCACATCTGCACATGCCAGTTTGAATAGAAGGGTTTTGGTAGGCTCTTGGCTTGCCTTCTAAAACTAATGAATGATGTTGTTTTATAAAGTATTCAAGGGGTATATCATATAAATTTTATCAATTTTATAAATATTTTGATATCATATGAATGGAAAACCTTCAAGACTAGATCCTATATGCATCTTGCATGAAAGTTTGGGTAATGAAGAAAGTGTTTGAGCATTTTTCATAAGTTTTTGGCTGAGATGAAAGGTTGATAGAGTTTTTCATGTCCCATCATGACTCATTTCTTATTTTGGAGGTATAATTACTATTTTCACCTTATAATATCTCAATATAAAGGGATATTAATCACACTTGATGGCCACTCTATGGTGTGCATTGTGTGGTACTCATGACACCACTAGAACTCTAAAGCACAATCCAAGAACATGGCAGGAGATGTTAAATTGATAATGTACCATGATATTGAATTTTTGAACAAGTTTATAGACCCATATGGCAGCCAAAATAGGATTATAAACCCATCTTGCCTTTAAATTATCACACAATCAAGTATTAGCAAATGTTAAAGTTCTTAGCAGATTTTAAGGATCTTTGGAGTTTCTTAGGTTACATGTTTTGACTGAATATGTCCTTTTATACCTCTAAAAATGTTATGATTACAGATTTATATGTATTTAATGTTCATATAAGTATTCTTAGTATGTCTCCATGCTTTAATACATACCTTATCATTTCACATTATTTTCACCACCTTTAACTATGTTTCACCACTGTTTTGATGATTTGACCTCCTTATCACCCAATTCCACCCTTATCCATCCATAATTACTTCATTAAAAGGCATAAAATAACTAAATTAACCCATATCCATACTATAACCACCAATAAACATTATTTTATGGAAATTTGGGCTCATATAGGTCATAGACCCTGTTGTAAGAGCTAATGAACACCTATAACATTGTAGACAATAATCACCTATTGATAATCCTTTGGGGTGTTATGATTTAAATGGAGATGACCAAGTAAGTGAGGATTAAAATATAAAAAATAATCAAAACTTAAAATTAATCTATGAGGTCTTTATTCTCATAAAAGGTACTCCATAGAGTCTCGGTCCATATAACAAGGTCTGTAACTCCTTCGTGACTAAGTTTTGAGAGGATGGTCTAGGTTTTCATCTTAAGTGATAAAATAATAGTGAATAATAATTAAATATGGATATATATATTTGAAATTTTTATTCATCACAAATATAATTCATATTTCCATTTCAACCACTATCCCATACAAGACTATATGCACCTACAACCACTTAAACTGGTCTATCCATGGCATGTAAAGAAAGTTGAAGAAAATTTATGATTCATAAGACTGTGAGGTTTCTTATGTAAGTAAAAGGTATTATTGATTATAAAATAAGACAAAAAAATCCATGTGAGAGACCTTAATTATCTCAAAAATTCCTAACATAAAGGAACACCTACAACAACACCATATCAAGACAATAGTCAGCCTGCGAGAGTAAAACAAGGTATGTTGCTAGGTAGGAGTTGGGAACACTAAGTGAATTAGAGGAAATATTGAAGGATAAAAATGACACAATGAAGAATTAAAATAAATAATAATTATTATTTCAACCTATTCTATGTCTAAATCTCCCTCCTTTACTTATCAATGTTAAGACTTAACCTAAATGAGCCTCTACAACTAGGTCTTTCTTACCTCTTGACTATGTAAGCAAATTGAGTCCAAATGGTTAAGTAAAAAATTATTAAATAAGGGTGATTTATATATGATATAATCCCATGATACCATGCTTTAATGAATATAATTGAGATTATACTCCACTATTTAGGCTTTCTCTTGAACTACCACCTACAACCATTCTATTTGGCTTACTATGAGCTACTATTATGTGATAGAAGTCACTGTTGGTGGAATGGGTAGATTCATAGGGAAATTATCAAGTTATTTTTTTTCCTAAGTACCTAATAAACTCACATGAATAAGTATTACCACCCTACCCATCCAATAATGTAAGGATTGCCTATAGGCTAAGTCAACTAGGTAGACTTGAGGATGGAAGTGCATAATGGTTTTAATGGCTCACATGCCAAGGAAAGTAAAAGATATAGTTTTAGTACATGAGTTACATATAAAAATATAATTATGTGAATTCAACTACAGCCTAGGTGGGACTAATATCATAATTTCAATCAAATCATACATAAGGAGAAGGCACAGGGTTTTAAGGTATAAAATGCTCTACCCAAGAATGTAGAGGATTTGGTTGATTTTAATACATTAATATGAGGTAATTTATAATTTTTATGACTTTATTAGTTAAATTAAAGTCCTAATCACATCCATTGACTCCACCTTGATAAAAAACGTAGTCAACTAGCCTTGAGAGAGCATACATATGCATAGGGAGTACTAAGAGAGTTGTAGACAAAAGATGGATTCAAGAAGGTGAGAACTAAGAGAAGTTAATGGAAATGTGAAAAGGATATTCAATAAATTTTATAATTATATAACCTTATGTAAATAATAATAAGAGGACATATTCAAATATTTCATGCTAAAACATATTTAGAAGGTAACTCACTACCAGTCTAAAAATAAATGAGTATTTGAGACACCTGTAAGCATTATCAAGGCATAAAAATCAGTAAAAATGGTCATAATGACATTTTTAAATCACAAAAACCATAATTTTTGTTATAAAAATAATCGGTATACCCATTATTTTATCTCAGACCAAGCCTAGTCTTTGACAACCAACTATAGGTCTAGGTGAGTGAATGTTTACCTCAAAGGGTCTATAGGTAGATTTGGATCCATGAATGGTTTTTTATTATTTAAAAATGAATATAAAGGATCATAAAGCCTCCTATAGAGGGATATCATCCATGGTCCTCATCAAATGCCCTTGAGAATAGGCCAATGCAAACACACTCCAAACTAGTTCATAAACCCTCCTACTATCTTGAAGAGCCTTAGATCCTTCTAACAAGTTTTCTAAATATTGAGGGTCTAAAATGGTTTTCAAGACATTGGTGAATATGTTTTATGTGTAAAAAAGTTTGAAAAATGTCAGAGAGTCTCAAAAACCTTACTCAAAACACTTAACCCTAGACATAGTCAACTCAAGAGTTAAATTCAAGTACTCACTCACTTCATCACAAGGAGGATCAAGGCCCAAGATCCTAGGGAATTTTAATTATCCCTATGGACTAAAGATTCTTTAAATATTTTTTGGCATTTGGTTTTCAATCTCTATGAACAAACCTTAGTAAAATAAGCACTAAAAATTACTTACACACTACCTTAGGGACACCTTTCTAACATTCATATCTCTATACACAATTTACATGGAAACCCAAGCCATTCATGTAGGATGAGGAGTTAAATATAATTTAGATTCATGGAATTTTTTCCTGACTTGGAGATTCATACAGTATGAACTATCACTAAGACTCCTAAGTGTTGATAAATATCTCTAAAACCCTAGGCAGACCCAGTTGTATATATATCTTGATGTTTTAGCATCCTAACACCCTATAATGACCTGATAATCTCATGGAAGGTCAAGTACACTTAGAGGGGATTCCAACCATGTTACCTTATTTTATGGACATTAAACATAAGTTACATAAATCCATACTTTTATAGGATTTTGAGCATAGAGGAAGGTACACATTTTTTTGAAGGGCTTCTAACTATTGGAGGGAATAGTTTGGGACCTTATACACATTCTAAAGTGATAATATTCATAAGGGTTCCCCTATAGAGGTCTCTAAAACTCAATTAAAAACTACTAATCTATAAATGCTTAAATAAGGTGGACCACTCAACTAGGAAAAGTGAAATTTCAAGTGTATAATGCTTATATAAGCCTATATCATGGTAGATGATGTTGGTTCAGGTATGAATCACACTCCAGAGGTTATCAATCTTTATTATAGGTTTCATGGAGGCCAATATACAAGAAACTAGGCTACTAGGCCTAATTGGCCTATTTGGCCTATATGATCATCAAGAGAGATGAAATTGACATTAAAAGACTAAAGGAATGAGTTAATGTAGAGATGTTATGCTAGATAGATATAAATTTAAGGGAATTTAATGCACATTTCATATCTATAATGGTAGGATAAGATAGTTTTTTAACCTTATCAATTTGCTTTAGAAGAATGTGGGTTGCTACATGATTATGATGGCTTAATAACACCTATGTACACCATGTAACTTATATGAGAAGAGATATAAACTATTTTGATAGTAGTCAAACCTTTGTTAAAATATAACTAAAGATGAATCATCCTCCACCACCTCACTCTAATCTCAAAAAGAGACATTAAGGAGATCGACACATGGGAGAGTTGAAGAAAACACTGAATAACTAATGTAACTACCATTTTAAGTGGAACTTGGTAATTGTTTACCTCATATACATCTACATGCCACATTAACCACTATTTATCTCCTCTTATATTATATATTTAAGGCTTATGGCCTTGTATGGTATCCCTTAGGCTGGTATGAGGAAACACTACCCATGTTTGTAATTATGCACCTATTTGGATTGATAAATAAAATTTTACATTTGTTCATGATGACATATAGTGTATTCATACTTGTTTGATATGAAATTATGATGGTTTTACTTCCCTTACAAGTTCTTGTTCACTTAGATGACTAGAAGGTGTCTTATGTAGATTATATAGAGTGTAAAAGTATATTTAATAGGGTTTTGAAGTGTTACATGGCCGATAGAGTCTCCTAAAACTTGTACTTGTCATAACCTTTACATGTCATTTACCTATTACAACCTCCACATGTAACATTTATGCATAGGAACTCATGAAGGTGATTATTTAGTTGTTGTTATCCCATTAGTGTGTTAAGGTTCAAGTTGAGTGAGTGAATGAAAGATTATTCAATTGCATCACCACTATAAAATGGGTTTTCATTCATGCAACTTATTTTCCCTTTTCATCCTAACATATTAGGACTTAGAGATAGAATTCGAATGACAAATCTGGGGAGCCCCTTTAAAATATAGAGGTTTGGCTTAATCAATGGTTAATCCATAGCCTATAGGTCACTCCCATATTAGCTTAGGTTTTAGGTGGATGTGAATAGTCCTTTCCTCAGTAAGGGTGTAATTTAGACACTTAAAAATACCTCTAGTTTCAATTAAAGTTACCCAAAAATCAACATTATGATTATCTAAATCCAAATATACATAATGGTTAGCTGATTGGATAAGTTTTATCTTGGGATAATCCTATTTATAGTGGTTATCACTAACATTCCTAATGTTGTACAATCCTAAAAAGTGCGATAGGAGGATAGTTATCCCCTATTATAGGCTTACATTGATTACTTTGAATTTGATTTCTATTTTTTGGCCTAGATTTAGTCAAGTTTTGGGATTTAAAATTTTTACTCCACCCCTAAAATTTGAAAAAACCACTAGTAATTTTGGTAAATATTTGTTTTAGTTCTGATTTACTTAATTTTTTTGTGAGGGAGAAACATTAATAGATTTTCTCTATAGTATATTCTTTTTAAAATATTTTATAGCCTTATACTAGGATTTTTCCTTCTCTTTATCCCTATGGGTAGATTCAATGGAAACTAGTAAGATTTTAGGATTTGTCATATTGACATCATACATCAATGATTATTTCAAACCAAGTTTGAAATTATTCACCATAGTTTATTCATCATCCATGTAGTTCATATGACACAATAGGTTTTAAAATTTATTCTCATATTCAATGATTATCATGTTCTCTTATTTTAATACCTAAAAATTATTAATTTTATATTCCTTGAAATTGAAACTCAAGTATTGTTGTGGTCTTAATTTGTACCCATGGGGGAGTTCTTTAGGCTCCTTCCAAATAAGCCACAAAATGGGAAAAAACTCAAGATGTGGGTATCCTATTATGAGGTTAGACCTCCTTGGAAGGTTGGCTTCCTTTAGATCTATCACCTAAACTAATATCTATCCTAGAAAAGGGAGAGAAATAGATAATAATTCATAAAAGCATGTAAAGGAAGGTGATGCACCAATTCTTTTAAAACTTATGATTACACAAGACACACTATGAGACACTATCAAGATTGATAAACATCACTTCACTCACTCTTTGATCAACCCTCACATAATAATTTCATAGAGAGGCATTGAATAACTATTAACCTAATATGGGAGGCCAATTTTCCACTTCCAAACTAATCAACAAACTATCTATGGTACTTATAATGACCTATGAGAACTAAAAAAAACTTCACGAAGGTGTGGAAATTTAGGTAGAGGCAAGGGAAAGTATTCATTCACTTAACCACATTAATGAATTCATAAGACACACTTAAATAAACTTTAAAATGTATAAAATTAGGATTTATTGCATTAAATAGGTGTTACAATAAAAATCTTGGCATATCTTGGCAAGCCAAGAGCATAAGATTCTTTTTATCTAAAAATATCAAAGAGTTCTTCCCTAAATATTCTGAGAGAGATTCCATGGGGAAAATAATTAGAGATATGTAGAAAAGGGGAAGTGGGAATCAATAAATGAGGCCCAACCACTTTTGATTGATTAACATTGATCCTGTTTAGAAAATTAACCATTGATCATCTTAAAAATGCATTATAAGACAATAACTATTTTTCAAAGGTGTTGAGTCATAATCCATCAAAAGGAGAAAGTCTCAAAAGACTTTGAAATTTCATTGAATGCTCTTTCCATCTTATCCAACCCTTGAACACTCTATCTTATTACTTAGTACATAACACTAGGCATCATCTTGATATTATTTTTATGCTATCAGATAGTTACCTTGAATTCAATCATTTGGTGTCCCTTCATAACACATTTTTTATAAAACCATGCCCCCATGATGAATTATTTCTCAATCATAACCTTTCCATTAATCCAAAATTTTGAACATAGATCCTCTATAGATGAAAACCAATTCCCCTATTTGTTTTCATATATCCATAAATACAATGAAGATTCATAGGATAGGGTTTCTTGATCATACACAAGATGTGAAACCCACATTTGAGATCTCTTGAGAGGTTTTAATAGAGATTTAATGGAACCTTATGATCTTATAGGGTTGGACATAATAACCTAGATCATATTTGATATTGAATTTATTCATTTACCTGCATGGGGTGGCAAAATATTTGATCTAACATGTCTACTTTCATGGCTTTTCCTTGGGCTACTTGTTCTATTTTAAATCCTAACCATTACAAGTTTGGACATATGTATGCATATTGTGATTTTTAGAGATTTGATTAAATCTTCTCCATTGATCCTCTCAGGAGTCTTCTATATTTGACCCTTATTGTCACTAATGATTTACTATTTTCTCTCTAGATCATGCCATTTGGTAGCCCCACATTTATTTTTAGGGTCCTATAATCAGTTTCATGTAGTTAGTACACTTTTACCACATGGTGGCCTCATGTGTAATCTAGATTATTGACTTTTTGACCTTATGTGTACCATCGATCTACTTTACACATTTGAATGCATTCCATTAATCTTCCTTCTACTTGATCAAATGTGCACTGTTGATCGAGTAAGTCACTATGGTCATGACACTTATTATTGATGAATTCAATCTCAATATTTTTTGACATGTTGACCATGAGCTCATCATTGATCTTTGATTACATGATTAAATTTGCATTGTAGATCTTCTTTGACCTATTTATCTAGATGAGCACTCATGTGTCATTGATCCTTGATCCCAAATTTTGATATCATGCCACTTGTCAAACATGCATTCAACTTGAATCTTGTTAAGGATTTTTGAATCAAAATGGCTATTTCTTATGGTTTTAACTTGACATCCCTAAGCATGCCTCTCACTATTGTCTCATTTTTAAAGGCTTATATCTTGAGATAGAAAACTCCTCAAGACACCAAATCTATAGGGGATGACCTTGGAACAAAGTAGATCATGTTCATATAATTCTTTAGCTTTGGTTGACTTATTAAGTAAACATATGAAATACACAACCAACCTACTCTATTCATTCTTGCATGACATGCCATGATAGTATGGTTCCTTAAAATCACCAAATTCATAGTTTAAGATTTCTTAAAGTGTTTAAAAATATTTGAAAAAACTTGTAATCTTCCCCTTGAAGTCTACTTGATCATTCTTCTATTAGATCAATCCTTAATCAGGATTTTTCTCAACTTCACACCAGATCTAGGCAAAGTTTTATATGTAGGCCAAATCTAATCAACATCTTTGGCTAATTGACTGGGAAGCATGCCTGCTATGATTGATAACTCAAACCATTTATATGATTCTTGAACTCATGAATAATGTCAAATCTTATATCTGACTATAATAAACCTCTAACTTATAAAAGATAACAACTTCCCCCAAAACAAGAAAAGAAATACAAAAAAGGGAAACTATTATAAACACATCAAATGTGTAAATAAAGAACTTATTTAGGACAAAAAATAAGAAAACCAATGTGCTAGAACAACACTTATAGGAAAAATAAATAAATTAACTGTGTATAAGGAACTTAGCTTCCTTAATATAAATGTTTTAGATGTATCCCATTAACTGGGATATGAAGCTCTTCACAATCCATATTGGCAAGTTGGAAGGAATTATGGGATTTATAGCTAGAGATTGTGTATGGACCACTCCAAAGAGAGTCAAACTTTGTATGCCTTCCTAGTTTATCTCTATCCTCATCCCACTTGAGGACCAAATCTCCTTCTTTAAAAATTCATGAAGAAGCTCTCTTATTGAAGGCTCTTTTTATTTGTTCTTGGTGAATTTCCATGGTCAATATAGAATAATTTTTAACCTCCTCCAGATACATAAGCTTAACATATTTAAATTCCACTATCTCATTCTCCAACAACTCTAGTTGATGCATTAGTTCTAAAGTAGGAAACTCAAGAGAAATAGGCAATCTTGCTTCCTTACCATATACTAGCTTATATGGAGAACTTGATATTGATATTTTGTAGGTGATCCTATCAACCAATATAGATGATATCAAATTGAGATAAGATGACCTTAGATTATCTTCAAAATTCCTTCTTATGACCTTTAATAGATTCTTATTTGTGGACTCAGCAAGGCCATTACCTTATAGATAGTAATTTGATGAAGTGCTGAGATAGACAATATGCTAAATAACCCATTAGCTAATTTTAGTCCCCAAAAAGGCCATAACATTGTCAAAAAAAATGGTTAAATTAACTCTAAATCTAGTAAGAAAACCTTCATATAAATCTAGAACATTGGATTTGTTTGCTTCTTTCAATGCTATTGCTTCTATCCATGTAGTGAATTAATCTATAGTATTTAGTATCTAATTATGTCTACACTTGAAGGTGGATTTATGAGACCAATACAATCCAATCCCTATTAGACAAAGGGCTGATCCATTTTAATTAGTTATAGAGGTAATTTTTCAAGCCTCACCTTTCCCACAAACATAACACACTATTTTCACTTTCTAACCCATGCATGACAATCACCAAATAGGCCAGGCCAATAATATCCACCTCTCATGATCTTAAGGGTAGTGGTCTTTGGTAAGTAATACCCTCCACTATGTCCATCATGTAAATGGTCAAGCAATCTTTGTTTTTGGCTTATGTCTATACATCTTAGTAACATGCCATTGATATATTTTTTTAACAAAAGACCATAAAAAAGAAGAAATGGAATTGATTGCAATCTGAAATATATTATTTTTGAAGAACTTAGATGAGAGGGATAAATACCATGTTGGAGATATCTTAACAAATCATGAAACTAACTAAAAGGTAAGTAATGATTATCTATAACATATTCATCATTTGATACTATAACCATCTCATTATCCCCTTAGAAGTTTTGGGCTAGATGTTCACAAAGTCCCTTGCCTCTAACCAACATAGTGACCTTTATTTCCACAACATAATCCATTACCTTCATTATCTAACCATATTTTTTCTCATTTATGTCTTTTTTCAAGAGAAACTCCTTGAAACTTGGATTGGAAACCATCATGTGTATCTTATTATTATACAACAAGTATCTAAACTTATTAAGTGACCCTATAACTAAAAGAATATGCTTATCAACAAAAGAATATCGGGTCTCATATTAATCTAAGACTTAAATAAAGAAGGATATTGTCTACTCCAAATCCTCATGATTTTTTTTCATAATAATGGACAAAATGGTGTTTATATTAGCATAAGTGTACAAGATGAAATATTTTTTTTGAAATCTAGGTTTGTGAGTTTAGGAGCACTAGCTATGGCCTTATTTATTTATTCAAAACTCATTACTCCTTCCTTGAACCAATTAAAAATTTGATTATTATTTATCATGGCTATAACTAGCTTAGCTAAAGTGGAAAAATCTGATCTTCTTATAAAATTGATTTTACCTAAGAAGCTTTACAAAGCCTTATTTTTCTTAGGAAAGGAAAGTACAATAATTAAATATATCTTTTTAGGATCTATACTTAAACCATGTTTTGAAATCACATGCCTAATAATCTTACCTTCATGAACTAATAAGACACATTTTTTGGGGTTTAGAGAAACTCCAAATTAACTACACCTTCCAAACACTTTCTTGACGTGAATCATTTGTTCAATTGCACTCTTTGAGAAAATTGTTAAGTCATCCAAATAAAAAAGCATAAACCTATTAAAAAGACCCTGGAATTCCATATCCATGTCCCTCTAAAAATTTTCTCCAGTATTAGATAAACTAAAGGGAATCTTTTTATATGTAAATGTCCCCTACTTTGTAGTGAAGGCTATCTTGAATTGGTCTTCTTTTTTGACAAAGATCTGATTATAACCACTATATACATCCATAAGGAAAACCTATATGCACCTAAAAGCATATATAATTTTTTTTCCATGGATGGAAATGGATAATTATCTTTAAGGGAAGCCTTGTTCAAATCTCAAAAGTTGACACATAGATTAATCTCACCATTCTTTTTCCATACTGGGACAAGGTTTGCCACCAAATTTGAGTGATAGATTATAATATAATAGTTAACTCTATTAGATTATTAATATTAGTTCTCATCAAGGGTTTAATATTTGGATTGATATTCCTTTTTCATTGTCTCATTGGTTTAGTTTCAACCTCTAACTCAATGGTGTGTTGAGATAGACTTGGATCAAATCCTTTGAGATGACTATGTTTCCATGCAAACACATCAATAAATATTAAATATAATTAAATGAAATCCTCCTTTTGTTGAGGAGTGCATACCTTACCTAACTTCAAGTTCTTACCAGATACAATCTCCACATTGTCATAGTGTTCCTCCTTTATTGACAAAGATAACTTATCCTTTCTCAACTCATCATCACCACTAAATATATTCTCAAGTGTGACCAATCCCTTGGGAAAATTATATACTTTTATTTTTACAATCTAATCACCATATTACTAAAAGAGCTTTAGTTGATTTATTGAGAAAAACTTAGTATCTTCTTGAAAGAACCTAACAATTTGATTATCATCTTCAAACACTTGATAATTCTCATGATTAGATGAAATATAAGGTATTACAGCCACCTTAATGTGTGACTAAGTTTTTCAATTTTTATATCAGCTAAGATACTAAATTATGCCATAATGGCAGCCAACCTATCTACATGTTTGTTCTCATCTCTTGGTATTGCCTAGAATTTGAAAGGCTAAAAATCCTCAAGTAAGTACCATACCCTATGCTTATAATATCTAAGTAATAATTTTTTTCTTACATTAAGACCTATTACTTGGTGAACTACAAGTTAACTATCACCAAATACTTGCAAGGCATTGAATTTCATCTTTATATCCCACTACAAACCATGCACTAGTGTCTCATACTCTACCACATTATTTGAACAACCAAACTGGAACTTAATAGAAGATAAATACCTTTTATTTTATAGAGAAATCAACATCATTCCAGCCATAGTGTTATGTTTATTCCTTGATCCATCAAAATATAATCATCATAGACCATCACTAGGCTCATCATCCTTCATCATGGCTAGAATTGGTGCATCATTCTCATGGAGGTAATAATCACTAAGTTACCCTTCTTTAGTTAGCTTATAAATATCACGATCATGTAAATTATACACCCACTCATCAAGGAACAAATCTGAAACTCAATCTAAAGGTGATTTAGTTTCCACTTCACTATTTTCTAGCACCTCATCTAAGATGACATAATTAGTGTTTACAACACTTATAATATATGAATCCAAATGGAAATGTGTTATGGGTTTAGGATGTATTGTTATCTTGATACCATACCTAGTTTTAAACATCAAATATGTCCAATTATCTGAAAAATATCTTCCAATATTTGAGGTGAAGTCTCTTGATAGACACATGGAAAAGTAGGGGTAAGTCCACCACAATTACATCCTATTGAATGGTAGCATTGGTACAAGTATGTGGTGTCAATTTTAGATATTTTATAATGCCTAATATCTTTTTTGGTGATCCATCTAGTTTCAATACCCCTTTATCATGTAGTTCATAGACAAGACCAAGCTTGTCTACAATTTTTTTAAGCATAACATGGTTATTGGATCTAATATCCACCATATAATTATGAACCAAAGTGTCACAAAATATAAAATAAATTTAAAAGGGAGAAATTTTACTTGATTTTACCTTAGTTTTTTACACCTTTACCATATTATGTACTTGTTTAGTTGGCTAGTATGAATTGGTTAGGATAACACATTATTTCACAAATGGTTTTGAAGACAATTTATGAGTTGAAATATCTTAATGAGAATATAATTTTATCTTTTAATAGAGAGGGAATATCACATGCTAATTTTTATGTTATACTTCTTCATTTGATCCACTATACTGAATGGAGCTCCACTAACCTTTGGTTGTACTTTTTGAACCATTGGTTATTCACAAATTAGGGTTATTTTTTGTGTTATAATGGAAATAAGTTGATCTATGATACTCTTGTAAATAATATTATTAGTACTTGAGTAATTAATCACATCTTGAGCCTCATCAATGGATTTTCTTTTAGCTTAAGTTAGAGCTGCAACTTGATCAATTATATTTCTAGTCTCACCAACTTGTTTGAATTCAACATGATCAGCTATTTAGAAACTAAAATTAATGGTATTAGGCTACCATTTAAATTTTTGAGACTCTCCTTGTGATGTTAAAATTATTTCTTAATATTGACCTCCTTGAAGAGAAAACTCTTCTTGTGTCATTTGTGGCATAATAATGTTTTGTGACACCATGCCTTGGATCTAAGCATAATTGAGATTATAAGATTGCCAACCTACATCCTACATCAATTTTTTTTTGAGGAGGTATGGGAAAAATATATATTTAATAATAAGGAACATTAGGATGAAGAGCTACATATGGTTTATCTTGAGTTTTGGCTCCTTTTGGTTGATAGGGTGGTCTACTTTCTCCAAACCCTTGATAAGGAGGCCTTTAATCTCTAAAGGGTTGATATGTGTTATAATTTTTTTGTTTATAAGGCCTATTAACCTAATATTTATACATTTTTAATTTAATTAATTCATTCCCAAAATATTTTAACACAAAATTTTTAACTCTCTAATCTCACTAGCTTGACTATAAGGGGGTACAAATTGATCTTTAGGGGATGGAATGGGAGATAAATATGGGGTTCGAAGGAATTGATGGGATGTTATAGACTTAAATTATAGGAATATGTGAATTGGGGGCCTTGGAGAGAGTTTATAAACCTTTATCAATCCATTTTATAGTCTTATTATAACTTCATAAGTACCTGGCAAGGTAATACCACCCATTGACTATATCATCACACTAATATCATAATCTAGAGATTTTTGATAGTAAAATAAGGTATATTATAGGGATTTTATAAAAAATTTAGGTATCATAGTCCATGTATTTTATAATCTAAAGTTAAAATTAGACATGAACTCATGAGGATACCTCTTTATAGAGGTCAGTTGTTCAACTAAAGATAAGCAATCAGACTTGTCCTCAAATTATCTGACTAAGGCTACACCTAATTCATCCTTGGTAAAAATGGAATTTATTGGGAGGTTTATATACAAATACAATTATTTTCCATTGAAGTAAGAATCAAGTAGTCTAATAGCTACATTGTCTTGAACAACATTATAAACTGAACATAGATTGGCAACATCTTGGATGTTTTCAATAAGGGTAGTTTGATATTATCCTAAGAAGAATGGAATACTCTTAAGAGAATATATAGGAATGTCATCAAAATGGACTAAATTTAGTGGAATACCTCTATTAAATGGAACAAATTCTTGATATTTGATGGCCATTTGGATGGTGGGGATTGCACTACTTAGGATAATATGATGAGTAGGAGATGAATATTTATTCTAAGGATATGGTATTGTCCTACTAGATTTTTCTCTTTTATATGAAGTAGAAGGTAACTCAATGAACTCAATATGAAGACATTTAATGTTTGACCTTGTAGTAACCTTTGGCATGAGGAGTATTACCTAGATGATGCTATGAACTTTGTAATCTGAAGAATGTTTAGCTTTTGATGATGATGGATGTCTATTGTAAATAATCCTCCTCAGATCCCAACATTAGGTATGACAAGGAGAATGGGTCCTACTAGGCATGCCAAAAGCTATTATGGTCTTAATTTACACCCATGGGGGTGTTATTCAAGATCCCTCTAACTAAGCCATAAAATGGGAAGAACCTTAGGATGTGGGTATCATATTATGAGGTTGAGCCTTTGGATAAGGCATAAGTCTTTTGGATCTATCACTTAAACTAATCTCTAGCTTGGAAAAGAAAGAGAAATAGACAATAATGAATAAAAACATATAAAATAAGATGGTTCACCAATTCTTTAAACACTTATTATTGCACAAGACACACTATCAAGACTAATAAAAATCACTTCACTCACTCTTTGATCAACATTCACATAAGTATTTCATAAAAAGGCATTGACTAGTTATCAACCTAGTATGGGAGGGTAGTTATCCACTTCTAAACTAATCAACAAACTATCTACAACACGTATAATAATATATAGGAACTAAAAAACACTTCATAAAGGTGGGAAAACCTAGACAAAGGCAAATGAAAGCAATAATTCACTTAACCACATAAATGAATTTATAAGACACACTTAAATCACATTTTAAATGGAATAATTTAGTCTTTATTGTATCAAATAGGTGTTATAGTACAAATCTTGGCATAGCTTGGGCAAGCCTAGAGCATAAGAGTATTTTTATCTAAAAATATTAGAGATTTATTTGCTAAATCATTATATAGCACTTCCATGGGGAAATAATGAGAGATATATAGAAAAGGGAAAATAGGAATGAGAGATATATAGAAAAGGGAAAAGGAATGATCGATTATCATTTATCCTATTTATCAAATTATTCATTGATTATCTTAGAAATGCACTAGGAGATAAGAAATTTTTATTGAAGGTGGTGAGTCATAATCCCTTAAAATGGGAAGTCCCAAAAGACTTTAAAAATGCATTGAATGATCCATCCATATTCTCCAACCTCTAAAATCTCTATCTTCTTAATGAGCACATAACACTGTGCATCATCTTGATATGCTTTTATGCTATCAGATAGTTACCTTTAATTCATTCATTTTGTGTCCCTTAATAAGATAATTGTTAGAAGACCATGCCCCTACACTAACTTCTTTCTCAATCACAACCTTTCCATTACTCCAAAATTTTGAACATATATCCTCTATATATGAAAACCAATTCCCCTATTGGTTTTTATATAGCCATAATTACAATGAAGATCCATATTATAGGGTTTATTTATCATGAACAAGATGTGAAAACCATGTCTAAGAGTTATTTAGAGGTTTTAACAAAGCTTTAATGGAATCTTAAAATCCTAGAGGGTCAGAATTGATAACCTGTATCATTATTAATCTTGCATTTTTTAATTTACCTTATTGGGGTGGAAAAATATTTGATATGACATGTTTACTTTCATGTCTTTTCCTTGGACTGCTTTTTCTAATTTAAAACCTAACCATTTCAAGTTTGGTCATGTGTCTAAATCATGTGCCTTCTTGATATTTGATTAAGTCTGCTTTGTTGATCCTCTCAAGAGTCTTTTGGATTTGACCTTTATTATCACCATTGATATGCTATCTAATCTCTAAATCATGCCATTTGGTAGCCCCACATTTATCTTTAGGATCTTTCTATTAGTTTTATTTGGTAAATGTGCTTGTGTCACATGGTAACCTCACATATAATCTAGCTTATTGAATTTTTGAACTTATGGACACCATCGATATGATTTACATGGTTAAATTCATGTCATTTATATTCATTTTTATTTATTGAATGCATACCATTGATATAAAAAGTCACCATGGTCATGACACTTGTCATTAATGTGTTTAATCTCAAGATCAACTAACCTTTTGACCATGAGATCACCATTTATATTTGATTACATGATTAAAACACACCATTGACCATGATATCACCTCTAAGATCATGTCACCTATCTACCCTACATTCAAATTGAAGCTTTTTAAGTATTTTTTAATCCAAAAAACTTTTTCTTGTGGCTTTAAACTAACATCCCTAGGCACATCTCTCACTATTGGATCATTTTTGAAGGCTTATATATTTAGATAGAGAACTCATCAAGACACCAAATTTTTAGGGGATGACCTTGGAACAAAGCACATAATTTTAATTCAATTCTTTAGCTTTGGTTGAATTCTTAAGTGCACTTATGTAATGCATAACAAACCTACTCTGTTCATTCCTACATGACTTGCCATAATGGTCTGGTTCTTTAATATCACCAAATTTACACTTTAAGCTTGCTTAAAGTGTTTCAAAAGATTTAAAAATAAATTTTTATCTTCCACTTGAATTATTATTTCTCCTTCTTCCATTGGATCACTCCTCAATCAGGTCTCTATTCAACTTCTCACACCATATCTAGTCAAAGTTTTGCATTTAGGCCAAATCTAGCCAACAAGTACATCTTGTGTAAGTACCTTTAAAATGTCTCCCAAGAGAGATTCATGGGATTATAACCTTAAAATACATGTATATGATTCCACTAAAAATATTCAACACCCACCAATTGATAAGATGCCACCCTTGCTTTCACAATAGAAGGCACGTTAGGTATATTAAAATATTTCTGCAGGTGTACCAATGATGTATCAACTACATCGCAAGTTTATTTTCCTAAAAAATAGGGTTAAGGGAGTCTAATAAATTCTATAATAATTGGATCAAATACTTCCAATAGAAATTTATAAGTTCTTCTACTTGATCATTTCCTTTCCCATGTAGATTTTCTTAGGGAACACCCTCAAGAGTTTTGAGCCTAAGCTCCTAGGTATCAATTTTCCATTGAATGAAATTAAATTTTGTTAAAATTTCAATCAAGACTTCTTAAGAAGCATTACCACTAGTTACATTGGAATTAAGAGTTTTATTTTTACTCTACACATTTTTATCAAGAGTGGGATTAACTAGATTATCTGAGTTATGATCACCTTGACCTATACCTTGATTACTACATCTACCTATAACATAATTAAGGTCATCTTGGTTAACATTGGAAAAAAATAAACTCCTTGATAGTGTAATGATGATCTTGAGGAGTTATTTAAACTTAATATTAATGCATGGTATATTTCAATAATTATCCCATAGTTTGGTAGAGTTTTTAAACTTGGCTATGATACCAATGTAATGATTCCAATTTTTTAAAATAAAAATATATTTTTTAAAATAACTACTTAAGTATGAGGACTTACCCTCAACTAGGATTGGAAATGGGTTTGATAAATACAAATACTTTAAGAATAGGTCTTATCAAATAGACCTTATAATAAAGTATTAAATCCCTCACTATATATTAAACTTAGGATGAGTAAGGTTACTAACATACTATTATAAATTTTGAATTAAATATATATACATGCATGAGTTATCTTAATCATAATACTGACTAAATATGAATCACTCATAAGAGTTGTAATTTTATGGAAGTGTAGTGAAAAACTAATTATACATTATTAATATTCTAAAAGATTCTACTTTGATAAAAATGATTAAATTATACCCCAAAATATAATAATTATAATATTTAATCATCTTACTTTAAAAAATACAAGATAGTTAAACAAGTATTCATTTCATAATAAACCTCAACTTGAGAAAGATATTATTCATCATTGGCACAATGCATTAAATACATATTTACTAAATGGTGTATTATATTAATAAATACTATCATTTGATTTCATATGTATTTCATATATATAAATAAAATTCATAAAATTTTACCCAATTGAATTAATTATATTTGATACTAGGGTTACTACATCTTCTGAAAGATATCCATATCCGAGTTCATTCTCATGGAAACATCTTAAAAATAATTATCATATTTATATTATTTTTTATGTAAATCATTAAGATAAATACAATTATGGCACCATTGAAATTATTCCTATAGAAACCGTCCACCTGTTGAGTGTTAAACATTAGGTTCACATTTGATGAATTAAAAGAAAATGATGCAAGAAATTTAAAAAATTAACAAGGACTATTCCTTGAACACAATATGTCTTATTACATATATTTTAGTTTAGTGATCATGGATCCTAACACTTTATTAACTTTAAAATTTATATTTTAATAACATATGTATACCATTATACATCTACTAATATAATATTCATAACTTTATAACTATACTAAATTAGAATGCTCAAAGTCTTATTTCCCCTAAATGATGGAAACAACATGATTATAAATAAAAGAGATATGTACCACCATTAAGTATTTATAAAATTTTGACATGAAAACATAATTATCAATTTTTATAATACAACTCAAGGGTCATCAAGATAATTCTATCATAAAGACAAAGTGAAACTAGTCAATTACCAAAGAAATATGAGTGGAACCCAAGATTTCTTGAAATAAAATAATTCTTTATTTATAACTTATGTTTTTTTGAGTTCCCAAAATAATTTATAATTAATATAATAATGTACATATATTTGATGATAATAAGCCATTCATCCATTTAAGTCGTCTTTACTAGAACATTTAAATAATCATTCAAACTAAAAAGGTAGAAACCCAACAACTAAGATCAATTTATAACCAATATTGGTGTTTCCCTTTTATTTTGAAAATCAAAATATTAAAATAGATAGAAATTAATTTTTCAACTAATATATTATACTCAAACAATAATAATTAACATATGGTAACAATACCTTATACATAATTGAATATCATTCTCAATTTTCTCAACGAATAACAATACATATGGATTTCATATTCAATAACTACATTTAATAGTTTTCTTAATAAATCAATTATACAATTAAGTAAGAAAGTCTATTATTTTTTATAGATTATTCATAAATTAAATGATTTAAATTTATTAGAATATTATAAGAACTTTATCTATATATAACAAATTTATCACTATCTCCTTTGAAACTATTACACCCATTTATAACAATTCAAAGCCTACAAAAGAATTCTTAATATGAATTTCCAAAATAGAGTCAAATCAAATTTGAGTCACTCTTTAACCAAGATAAGGCACTAAAAATACTTTGATTCATAGTTAATATCATCTCAAATCCCATTAATTAAAAAATTTAACACAACCCAAACACCAATACCCTCTATACAAAGCACAACATTAATATAACGTCATTAGACCATATCATCTTAAAGTTTAGAAAAAAATATAAATCCATATCATTATTGAATCCATAATTTTAAGTGAGAAGTGACAATTTATAAGTCATATAACTTTACAACAGTCCATCACAGATTGCACTCAAAATCTTACTCGACTCAATCTTAAATAAAAACTTCATTACATATCTTAAAAACATACCAATCATATAAAAATTTGAAATTAAAAATAATTATAAATAAAAAATCAAATAAGTATAATCTTACATGATCCTATGAACATTCAAAACATAAATATCATACATACTCAATCAACTATAATATTCAAAGTCAGTTTCAAAACTCTTTAATCATTTTTAATGATGGATTTATTGATTAACATACATGCATAACAACATGAGTATGGAATATCCAATTTGTTACAGTTGATAACTTGATTAATGCATGTATATATTTAAAATATTTAACACAACTCAAATAAATAATGCACACATTAATAATGATTATTTATTCCATTATTAGGTATTACAATGTAAGATTTCAGTTTAAAATTCCAAGTATGCAACATAGTTTCCAAAATCAATAGAAATGTATATGCAAACACATATAAATATTTTTTAAGGTATCCAAGGTTGGAATCCATAAATGAAGAGGGAATAAAAAACCACTTGAATAGCCTCATGATCCCCCCAATGGTGGCCCTATGCCACCCAAACCATTAGCAATATAGGGAACTAGCTCACAAGGTTATGGCCATGTAAAATATATGTTAACTTTATAAAGAACACAATACCCCATACAAAATAAAACATCCAAACATAAAATCAAAACCCATTGAAATTATTAATCATACCCTATCATTCCCATATATATATATATATATATATATATATATATATATATATATATATATATATATATATATATATAAAAACACATAATTTCTTGAGTGAAAAGCATATGGGTGAAACCTCATTACAAGGTTTAAAACCAAAATAACAAAAAACATGTTTAAAACTTCACTCAACCATAAAAAAAATACATAGTGTCACATGATAAATCAAACAATGACATTGAATGCATGATACATAATAAAAATGTATAAGCATTAAAAATGGACTCAACTTCCTCAATATTATTTGCAATTGAAAACATTCAAAATAAAAAGATTTACTTACTCTAAGAAATGCAAACTCGTTTACCTTTGAATGTAAATAATAAGGATCCAAAAACAAAACTCATCTATGTCCTATTTCCCTAACACATCACTTAAATTTATTTATCCTTCCTATGCAATTTGCCAATAAAGTATATTTCCAAAGCTTTGGTAGTGGTGAAATTGAACAATGAATCCATATATCCCACATTTCCTAGGTTTTTAGTGGGAAAGAAAATAACCTATATGAATGTTCAAAACCACATGACCAACTAAAAAACCTCCAAAAATTCCAAGGAAAGGTAGAAAAACTCTCCCTCTACATATTGATGAGTAATGTTTACTTAGTCCATAATTCCATCAAGTAAAATGAAAGAAGAATGTTCCGCAATCTCCAAAGACATCCAAAAAAATAAAAAAAAAACCTAAGTCATCTCTTTCTATAATGTTAATTTTTTTTAAGGCCAAAGTTATTGACAATCATGATTACTTTGGGAATATGACAAAGATAAATAACCTATAAACACAAGCCACTTTCCTAGGTCACAAATCAAGCCATGGATTAATGTCCAAGTGAGGAATTAAAATAATATATAATAAATTAACCTACCCAATAAACATTAATACATAATACAATCCAAGCAATGATTCATGTCATGAATTTTAGGTAACCATGCCAAATCAAGTCCCTCATAAGTAAAAAATAAACATAACCAGAAAATAAATAAATATGATAATATAATTTAACATTAATCTGAGAAATTGATAAGGCAATCTCCAAAACTTGACCAAATATCTAACTTTTCAAAACATGAATGTGATTTATACCTACAATTATGAATTAGAGACATGATCTATTTTTCACAAGTCTAATAACATAAGGCTGATTTTGTCCTTCACAAGAACCTCACTAAAGAAGAAAGAACTAAACACAAAATAAATTATCAAGAATAAAAACTAAGTAGGACTAATATGTTAAAAAAGTTAACATTAATAACCATGGTGTGTTTTGAAAACTCATTAATTATGTTTTATAGTATTAAAAATAATTTAAAAACCTTGTTATCTAGATTTTGGATCAAGCCTAACTCATTAGAAAACTCTACGATCACCAAAGATGAAATCAATAGTATCCATCTAATAATTATATAAATAAACATAACCACATAATCAATTAAACGATCAACTAAAATTAATCCTTTCAAATACAACCATATACAAAAGTCATCTCCACATATACCATAATGTTTTAAGTTCATCAATAGTCTGATCAAAATAAAAGTGGTCATAAAAAATATCATAGTAAAACAAAGTCCAAAAACTTGATAAAAACAAAAATAATATAGATTCTAAATGGGATCATGAGATGTATAGGCTATTATATACTCTTTAACCCTAAACACTATATCTAAAAAGGGTTGAAAATTTAGTGAGCTTGACCACTGAGTCTCTTTGTGCCTCCATTTTTTCTTATAGGGTCTTTCAACTTCTTAAGGTTTCATAATTTATTTGTAATCAATATTATTCTTTATTTTACCAAATATAAAATAAAGGTTTGACCTATATCACCATTTTCAAGGTCAACCATAACCTATGAATAATAAGAGGCATATACTTATAAATCCATGGATATCAAGCACAAAATATCAAATGTTACCAAGTGAATAAAAGCATGCATATCTAGCTCATTTCACTGAGCAACATACACCTCAATGTTCTAATAGTCACCATCCATCTCCTATTATTTATCAACTACCTATGTTAGGTTTTTTAGTCCATACTATTAGAAAAAAAAAGGTATGTCCTCACATTATTGTGATGATCAACATGTTATAAAAATTTCTAAATAAATTGGAATACATGGGCCAAATTTTATTGTTAGGAAATTTATATTTTACATTTGGCATTTAGCATAGAGTAAATAATACTTATAGTTATGTTTTAAGTTAGTTATTTGAATATATTATTGTTTAGAGTTATATTTTTATGTAATATACATACATACATACATACATACATACATACATACATACATACATACATACATACATACATACATACATACATACATACATACATACATACATACATACATACATATATATATATATATATATATATATATATATATATATATATATATATATATATATATATATATATATATATATATATATATATATATATTAGACACACACACACACACACACACACACACACACACACATAGGTTTATTGTTATATTTGTTATATTAGTTGTTATAGGTATTTACAGAGATTGTGTTGGAGATATGAGTTTCCCAATTATATGAAAGACATTTCCCTTATATTTGTGTAATGGTTCAAATGTAAGTGTACAATATAATAATATTAATGTGATTAAAATATTTTTCCTATATTATGGTTTTAATCTTATACATGTATTAAATCTATGTATAAGCTCTCAAAATTACTATTATTGGTATCAAAATAGTCCATTTCCAAATGCATTCATGATGAGAGTCTAAGAATTATATCTTTTTCTTCATGTTTTTCTCAATGTCAAGCATCTCTAGATTAGGTTGTGTGTCTTTTGTGTGAGATCATGTGTGCCATAATAATCTTGCATTGGACTAATCATTCACCACTATTGAAGTCAATTTATAATATTTTGTCTACCTATATGGATTGGACTAATCATTTCATGCATTTTTTAATCCCAATATGCTTGTAACCAACATTGATTAGTAGTCCATCCCTCCATCATATAGATTTATAGTGTTTTCTGATGATTTTCAAGAGCATATATATCTATGCATTTTAAAATTTCATGAAAGAATATTTTTGAAGTTTTCTACTAGAATTTTGATCTACCCAACCATGGAATGTTGGTCTACCATTGAGTTATTAAACTTGTCAACTTCTTATAGAATTTCAAAGAATTATTCATACCCATCAATGACACAACTATTATAATAAGCCAAGCATTAAGTTTTGGTCACTTGTATCTATCTACCATGTGGTTTATGTATAATATTATTTGGATTTTCATGGATTTAATAATCTCAGATGGAATAATAATTGAGAATTGAATTTGATTTTCTCATACTTTGATATTTTCACTTTCATGGTTGATAGACATAGATATTTTATTTTCATGCATCAAAAAGTAAATGGTCAGTTGTCAATGTCAATTATTTGATAATCATTAGTAAATTTATCAAATGAATCTCTAAATTTGATTAAAGTATAAATTAATTAAGTATAATTTGTTATTGAGTTGGTCTTTTGAAATTATATGTTTTTTCAAATTAATTTAGATTCTAAATGAGTCTATAATATTTATTCAGTCAATTTTATGTTGAGATTCAAAATAATTGTATGTGTCATTTTTTTTATCATATTTATATATACAAATATCATATTTTCTTTTAGTTTAGAATATATTTAATTTATTTTGAGTCAATATAAGAGTTATATTAGGTTTAGTGTTAAACTTTTGTCAATTTAGGTTTCTTAATAAGACTATTCTTAGAATATTT
>JARHVA010006493.1:687500-697500 GCA_037957365.1 Torreya grandis | reverse complement strand
AATTATGATTATGCAAAATCCATTATTCCTATGTTCCAAATAGATGGTGAATTAAAACCAATGATTACATCTTGTAAAAATTTAACAATTCCAAATACATATCTTGTATCTATGGTGATTACTATATGAGATATCTAAAGTCAAGTTTCACTTATCAAATTTAAAATATCATCTTAAAATGCTATTACTAATGATAACATTATCCAAAATAAACATCTTGGAAAATGTGTATTTGAATATCCTTACCCACAATAGTTTATCATGGTAATATTACCCTAGATTTTTCCCATTAACATCCCTACAAACATATAATTTAATATTTACATTATTTTGAAAGTTAGGCTAAAGATGAGTGACTATTGTTAAAATAATTTCATATGATCCTTATACATGAGTCTTGTGATTGATTTTATAGTTTACCAAATGGTTCCTTAACTAAATTTAATAAATTAGAAGATTTTTTCTTCTCAACCTTTAATACACATAATATACCAATAATATGATGATGAATCTCTTAAAAATTATTTTATTCAATTTAAAAATGCATCATATCCCTTAGAATATAAACTTTTATACTTGGAAATATAGTTCATATTTAGTAGAGGTCTTACTCCACTAAAGGAAAGGGCATTAAAACATGATTATACATCATTTAACTACCTATACATGGATGTAAATAGATATTCTTGTTTCTTACTCAAATATTAAAAATAATTGAATTTATCTCCTACAAAGAACAAACACCAAGTGTATGATACATACAATGAGAATGAATTACGAAATGAATATAATGAATAAAATGTTGTACTATAAATATTTATGTAACACGTTTGTAAAATTTAGTTAATATGGGACCATTACAAGGACATACCCTAAAACCACTTCAAATTGAACCAAACAAGAGGCATACTCACTAAAAGGATTTAAGAATTACATTATTCATTAGTGGAACTTAATTTCACCATGATCATATTGATTTTACAAATAAATAAATAATTTTTAAATAAATATGTTTGACATAACTTGGTTATACCATTAAAGACTTACATCATAAAGGAAGTTGGAAAAAATTTTTGGGATATATAATATTTCCAATTGGTTATGTTCCATGTGTTTTCAAAATTAAAGTGTGGTTCATGCCCTATACAACTCAACACAATTTTACAATGGGTACATTTTGTCTATATCATATGGAAGCTAAAATTTATCAAAATTAACAAGGTGTTTCATTTTAATATACATAATATTAGTTCACATACCACATGATAGTGATATTAATTATACTAAAAAGAAAGGATATAAGAGGATCATGCTATGAAACATTTTCACTCAAAATGATCTAATCATAACAAACTTGATCCATTAGATGCACATTGACTAAGATAAATTAAACATAAAAAAAATCAAAAAAATCAATTATTCAAGAAAATATAGAAACATTAAAATAAAATAAACTTATAAAAGTATTGAGGATTCACATGTTTACTAGCTCCTTAGGATCTATGTTGTTTAATTTATTCTAGTAAATAACATATCATTTATATACACATATTTTCATGAATACTTGAGTGTGATACAAGCATACACCAGATCCATGATACTTAAATATGTAGATGTTAGAATTTTCCACTTCCAACATGGCACACACACTGGGGGCATTTGCTTATTTGATCATGATCGATACAAATTATATCTTTTCTGATCACATTTCCATTATCATGTTGATATTATATAATAATGCTTACACATTCCTGTACTAATGCTTACATATTTCATAATGCACTTGATATTCTATGCTACATGAAAATTTTGTTAACAAATATATGCAAGGACTAGTATGATATGTTATTGGTAGTTTCTTATACTTAATGTAATCACATTGTCACTTAAGTATATTTTTATTTCTTTCTATTATCTTTCTTTTGAGATATTTAATTATGTTCCTTCCTTGTTGTCTCTTATGCCATTGCATGTTACTTTATATTTACAAATTTTAATATGTCATTCCTCTGAGTGTGTGGCATTTTAATATGATTATTGTTTGTGGTCTCCTTATACCTCTCTTATGTAACATTAAGTTCTCTTGTGTGTGTCCCTGATTGTTTATTGAGCTTTTATTATTACATTATAGACATTTTTGTGATACATAACATGCATATTAAGGCTTGTTATGATCACATAATGTGATATTCATTGATATATCTACTTATACATTATATTAATATATGCTACATGGTTCATAAATATATTATATAGTTATATTATCATTTTAATATAAGGTAACTACTAGATTCCATTTCCCTCACCTAAAAATATTGGTGAGGGGGGGAATAATAATGGTATAATTTCATAGATACAATACCTACATACTTATATAATTATCTTAATTGATTTAGATATATACTTGGGTTATAGTATTATACACATTACACAACTTTTTAAATATTTGAGATAGTTTTTTATATTTGTGATAGATATTATACATAGTTATAGAGCATAGGTTACATTATGATAGATAATTTATCTTAAGACATATTAGAGGTTCATGTACCATGAAAGTGCACCAGAAATTACAAATACATATTCAGATTTATTAAAAATTATTTACCAAGAAGCACTGATACTTTACTAAGAAACACCATATTTACTAGCAAGTATCATTTTGAGCCTTTATCTATCTATAGAAATTGGATCCATTTAGTAGTGTGTTTGAGATTAAACACCTTAAATTATCTATTAATACTTAAAATATTTAATTTAAGATTGTTATACTACTTAACTTTGATTTTATTGTACTATCATTTTAGTTGTACAATTGAGATTCAATGATCTCAATTTTCATGTCACAACTAACTTTTTCACTAGATTGGAGGCATATTTACCTTCTAATATCCATATTAACATATCCAATGTTCACTTTTAAATATCTCTTGATCCAATTCTTCATAAGAAATCATATTTACCAAGTCAAATAACTAAGGGGAAACATGGTTGCATCAACACATAGGTGTATTCATTCCTTGATATCTTTTTTTTCATGCATTTTAATTATGTAAAATTTAGATTATATGAAATGATTTATATTATAACATTATCTTAGTCACAGGTCATACACCATAAAAACACTTGAAATGGGCTCAATAAAAGGAAAGGTGTGTTATACACACCCAAGTACAAATTTATTTCCTTTAAAATAGTAATTTCATCCCTATGTATTACTAGATTAAAGGGGGAATTGTAGATACTAAAATGTGATTAAAATAACATCCTAGTATTCTATACTTGGATAATAGCTATTATTACTCTGCCTTAATCTATATACCTTCATATTGTTGAAAGATTTACTTTCAACATCTCATTGCACCTAAAAATTTATCATATGGTTCAACCTTAAGATTAATGATGACATATATCCTACACTATACTGAAAGCTTAAAATCTAATATATATCCTTCACTATTAGTTTTATATCCTCATTATCTTCCTATCCTTCTGAATACTTGTTTCCTACACAAGGACACTTGTGTTGACCTAAGTGTCCGATCATAAAAATTAATCTAATTTAAAATACCATGGGTTATCCCATTTGTTTTATTTAATCCTTATGTGGGGTATTTTAAAAAGGAGTGGTATAAATAAAAATCTAATCCTACTCATTACTCATCTAGAAAATAACAAGTAAACACCCACTCAAGCTCAATCAATCAATTACATATTTGATTTATACATCCTGTTATTCCATATTTTATTATTATTCATATTATTAGTCATATTATAGGTCTTAATAAATCAAATAACATTCCATGGTTAGTATTTTTGAAGCTAAAATATATATCATTGCATCCCTTGCATATAATATAGTTTACCCTTATGCACACACAAGCCAACACCTAGGGAAGAACTACATTTGTTTGAGGCCCTTAGTCCTTGATTTCATATCAAAAACATGAGTGAAAACCCCACTATTATAAATTTATAAAGACCTAAGGTGGAGATATAGGGTTTGATACACATATAATAATTGATAGCCTATGCACATAAATAAAATATATCAGCATAAGAGAGATAAAAAAACCTATAAATATTCAAGTGGTCACTCCCCAATATAGTAAATATTATGTATAATACAAATGTTTTTATTTTTAGATAAAATCATTGACAAAAATTTCCAAGCATATATAAAAAATATTTCTAGAATCAATGACTATCTTGATCTTGTTCTTACCTGTTTCCACCTATTTACTTTCTATATCTGCCTACATATTTTTAGATAAGCTAAGTATTAATTATTATTCATATTTATGAAATCAAATTAATATTATGAGTGAAAATTTTATATTTGTCATTAATTAATTAATTAATAATATTCATTTATATGAGTTTTAATTATTTGACCTACTCTAGAATAGTTTTATTCATCATTGTGTATTGGATATTCTACCCCATTTAACCCTAAACACTATATATAAAAAGGGTTAAATAATAATATAAATCTTGTAAATCTATGTAATAACCTGATAATTATTTTTAAATATCACATAATCTTATTAAATCTATGACATATGTCATGCATATTCCTCCAAATAAGTGAAATCTATCATAATCTGAGTAAAATCTATAATAATCCATGTAAAACCTATATCATTTTGAAGTAATATGTTACCAATATTATTAAATTATGTAACTATGAAATATTAATCTCTAATTAAAACCACTATGTATGCTACCCTTTTTAGGTGATGAATGGAGGCTATGAATTCATAATTTGAAAAGATAATAGTTAAAGGCATCACATTGTATATAAAAATATGCAAGTAATGTAAATCATATAATAACATATGGAGAATATGTCATCATAGTAAAATTAAAACATGTGAGTATAGATGATGCATGTATATTAAGCATAAAAGTGTCATTTTTATATAGACACACACATATCAATGAGAAACATAGTGAATAATCAACATAGAAATGATCATCCATAAACTGAGTAATAATTACATGTAAAAGTGCATGATATGTATCATGGCACTACAAATAAGAATAATAGTGCATGACATAAATAAAAAACTAAAAACCTCAACAATGTCAATAACCTCAATAGACAAACTGAAATGTATCCACACATATACAATAGAGATAGATAGTCACACACAATGGTCAATCAAATGCCATGCAAGGCTAATAGACATACATAATAGTAAGAAAATGTCACACAAGGCTCAGGGCCATACACAATGGGGAATATAATGTCACAAATAATGGAAAATATAATATCACACACAATAAAAAATATAATGTCATACACAATGGATAATATAATATCAAACAATAAAATAAGTTAACATAGAATAATTAACAAAATTGAGCATGCATATAAAAAATAAGGATAATCTATGCAATGAATATATATCATCATCACAAAAATAATAATACAATATTTAGTGAAATGACACTATAAATAGTATGAGTTATTATAAGTCATGCATAATTAGCACAAAATATTATACTAAAAACAATGTAAATAATCATAGATTGATAAAATTTGTGTAAATTATGTAGATTCCCTTAGTAAGAGAATTATTACAATGTAGGAAAGCAGAAATTTGGTGTATAAATATGTCTTACCTAATATGTATTGTATAAACCTAGTCAAGATAGAAATTTTTTATAGTTTAGATTGTTAAGTATTACAATTTAAAACTAAAACTAGATAATACTAAAATTAATTTGACAAGAGGCATGAGATAAATTTATAAGTACTAAAGAGATCAAGATGATTAAATTTTGTGGTTATCTACTGATTGAATTATGAAAGTGTAAAGGGATTAAATAAGGTCTATTAGTCACTCAAATATGGAGCTAACTATTTGTGCACACTAGTTCATTAATGTTAAGCTGGGGTGAAATTGTCGATAAAACTGACTATAGGATAACATTATTATTCTCAACTATTTTGAGGCTTTGTGACCATACTTTCCACTATGATTATCTAAAATATATATGTATGTGGGAAATATATGTATGATAGTGTCAGAAACTCTAAAAGACAATATACTTATCCTAAATACTCTAGGTCCACTTTGAGGGGTATAAACTTATAAAAACTTGGGAGGAGTAATGGGTTTGAGTTGACCCCAATAATTTTAATTGATGATTTAATGATTCCCATGTATCCAATACTCTAAATATTTAATTCAAGATACATAACTATTTCCTTTAGTGGTAATGTGAAAATGATCCTTTTTTATATCAATGCACCTATTGATCTAGGTTTCAACATTTGACAATGTTTTACCTTGAATTGTCTTGGTTTGATATAGACTTTCCTAATGACTACTCCTAGTGATTTATTTATAATTTGGGAATAATATGATTTTTTTTTTATAAATATGCAATAGTGTATAGTTAAAAGTGAGTATAATGTATGGGTTTGATTTGTATTTATATGAGTCCATTTAGGTAATTTATCACACCACCGATACAGTATGAAATTAGGCCTACCAATAGGAATGATTTAGTTTTTTTAAATAGTTTTTATTAGGTGAGGGACAATAATGCCACCTTTAGGATGATCTCATTGATGTAACTATCTAAGCTTGATGCTACTATCTAGGAGACATGGATACAAACCTAATGATCTAGACATGTATGACAAAAACATTTATATGGTTTGAAACATTATGAGATGTTTCTATATGCGAATGAAATGAAAATGGGAGGGTCAAAATCATATCAATAATGTGGATGTGAGATAATAGTGATTTAAGAGGAATAAATGTGCACACAATTCATGTATTGTAAAGGTAATTCAAATTTGACATTATCAAGTGTCTGATACTAGATTTTAGTGTCTGAAAATGCCCCTCTTTTATTTTAGTATTGAAATGCAATAAAAATAATAGAGTAAAAAGATAAAGATATACCTATGTGTGTAAAACACTATATCTTTACGTTATGGTTCTAATTGTGTATCTTGTACTAGAAAAATCTAAAATTAAAATGTATTGGTCAATGCCAATATGTGAATTCTAAAATCTAAAATTTAAAATTGAATTTTTTTAAGAGAACTGAAGGAGTAAACTTGTATGTTAGTAAACGTTTTTGGTAATGATGTATCCTTATTGAATAATTGGATAGCTGTGTTTTATTATTGAAATGCATGGAGAGTTGGGGTGTATTTTCCCCAAATTTGTGTAACCATGAAATCACTTGGGTTGGGAATATCAATTCCCCAATCCTCATAAATGTAGACTACTGATAAGACCATTGAGTGTCATTGAATCTCAACTACATTAACTCAAATAACTAATATAACTTCAATCCTTAACCTTAATATGGTAAGGTGGGAATCACATAATAAGTTATCTATGGGTATTCCCATGGATATTGAGTCTTGATGAACCTTAATGTATATTAGATCCAAATAATTAATAAATAAAAAACTACAAATGGACTTGTAGATTCAAATATGCTCATTATTTGGTGTCATTGAATTATGTTTACAAATAGAAAACTAAAGCAATTATCACTTAAAAATATGTAAATGTGTATGAAAAATAATCATGCATAATTAAATTTATGATAATTAATATAGGATTCTATTCCTCTATATGTTAAATTTGAGAATATTTATCTCAATTTTATTTATATGTGAAGACATGTGATTTATGTTCACTAAAATTGTGTGTATCTATATAGCATATGCACTCAATTATATCCAAATCTATATTTTTCAACTCATGTATTTGTAAATTCAGTGTATATTAATGGAAAATTCACCTAAAATATGTACCATTATGTAAAAAATCTATCTTATATATGATATCCAAACCAATTTGAATCTCTAAAATCTGTATTTCTATCTCAAAATATGAATTTACTCTTAACACAAGTTTTGGTCAATATGACAATCCAAATTATATGCCTACCTTTATATATGATGGGTGTATAATTTAAGTCATTCATATCAAAATAAATAGTTAATTTTATCATGTCAACTATACATATGTATTAGTTTAGAATCATTTCAACATGATGAGTATATGTTATAATGGAAATGTACATGTCACCAAAGCATGTATGTAACATATGTAATACATGGAATAAAAGTGGGATTTAAAGATATATGTATCAATAATACATGTATTAGTAACCATAATTGATGTAATAACAAAATAATACTACATAGTAAGAAAGGTATATAATATAAATCATTCAACACCACATAAAATAGAGTTTTATGATATAGATCATGCCACCTAAAAACACATGAATCTAATAAATATCAAAAATATCAACCAGATTACCCCACTAATAAACATGAAGTCTTAAAAATAAGTCCTAGGTCCACATAAATGGACATAAATATGTCATAAAAAACAAGACCAAGGGCCACAAATAATGGGGGGTAAATGTCATAATAATCAAGGCCCACTAGTAAAAAATCAAGGGAGATAAATGTCACAAAAAATGGCCAAGGGATGAAAAAAATAGATAATCAATTTATAACATATCATTCAAGGGTAATATCATTTCTAAAACATTAAACAAGTGTAAACTAAATCAAATACCCATATCGCATCAGGGTTAGGCACCTATGTTGACATAACTATCTAGATCTGAAAAAAGTGTTTGAGACCACAAAAAAAATATTCCCAAAATATGATGAATATTATAGGATCACCTTATATTTCACTTATATCATGTTATATATTAAACCTATATGTTCATATTAAACTAACTATCATTTTTCCATATTAATTAAAATATCTACAAATAGTTGTACTTTACTATTTCTAGCAATCTCATTTGTGTAAATATATAATACTATCTAAGTTTTCTATGAATTTGCCTTATCATTAGGTTATTTCACCGTCATTGTTTAAAACATAATCCAATACCCCTAAACCATGGATACCACACATTTCTAAAATTTAGGGTTAAACACATTCCCTAATTCTTAGTAGAAAAAATGGTTTCCACTATGTTTCTTGATATGTATATGTTCCATCATCTAGAATAGAAAAGGTGTCACCTCTAACATTGTATGTAATAATATTAATATTATATTATAATGTTACACTCATTTATGTGGATCATGATTACCAAAATACATCACTGTACTGAACTAAGGTATGATCAATTTAAAATATAAAGTTTCATGATATGTTACAAATAAATAGGTTATGTTATGAAATAATCACATGACATATTCATATCCAATAGATTTTACTATTGTCATGATACATATATTGACATCATAAGAAGGATAAAATTTTACATTTTTTAATTTCTTGACATCTATGTGAGGACTAATGATCAAAGGATATAGAAATGAGGAGGGCATTTTAGTTTCCCTATTGGGAACCATAGTGACCTAATATAAATATTCTTATATATATATGGTTTTTGAAATTATATCTTGATAACTTATTTCTTATTCAAATTTGATTTCTTAATTTTATATTTCATAATTACACTTTTTTTGTTGAGTGTGTTCTTCATTTCATAACTCACCTTTAATCATTTCTATTTTCTTTGTTTTTATTTTTGTAAATTTCATTTAATAACTATTCCTTTTGAAATTTTTTGTTATGAAAATTTTCCTTTTACATTTTTTTAATCTTTTTTTTCATAATTATGCATTTTGTGTCATTTCATTTTCTATTTATGCCCCTTTAAACCATTCTTTATGTTTATTTTCAATTTATTTAATATGTGATGTAACATTAATTGTATATGGTGTAATTTGATCTAGTCATGGTTTGATGGATGTAGTTAATGTAAGATAACTATTATATTTTTAATACTTTGTATTTTCTCTATTCTATGTTTAGTGGTCCATATTCCTTTTCAAAGGATTTTTTTTATCAGCATCCTTCAACATATTCAAAATCAAGAAAAAAAATGTAGGTTATGTATCATTTTGGAGAGCTCTCTCATGCAATGCCTCACATAAAATGTCAATGTAAATAATTTTTATCCTTAAAAGTTCAAT